>BMAO01036867.1:0-61000 GCA_019973975.1 Trichonephila clavata
TCATAAATGATGGGAGTAACTTTAAGGGGTGATAGTACACATCAAGACGAGTAATAGTAAATAGGAAACCAAGTGTCCCAAACGTCTTCCGAAGGAGAAAGGCGCCATCAAAGTTTAGGGTCCTAAATTTCAAATGATGATAAAAAAACGGGAAAATGGATCGATTCATTTGCGGTTTTCACTAAAATCATTCTTTAAATTAGTATTTTCATTAAAAAAAGTTTCAAAGACAAAGTTAAAAAAATGCCGTTAGAGGGCGCTCTAGACTTTGGAGTACCGAACAACTACCTTTTACCAGTATTTTTTTTATTTTGTTAAATGTTTACAAAAGCTTAGATTTTAACTTGAATTTTGAGCGCAAAATTGAAACCATCGGGAGCGGTTAAGTGGCGCAAATGTAACCGCGTTTAGGGAGGAAAAATTGAAATGCTCGTATGTAATGATCAAAATAAAAAACGATAAAGCAAACTTTAAGAGGCGATAGTACAACACCAAAACAAGTAACATTCATCAAAGAAATCATACTCGTAATTTTAACCCGAAGGTGATAGAGGGCGCTGAAACAGATTTCGTTTTAAGAGACAAAAAGGAAACAAAGAACATTTACGTTATAAAAAAAAGTTTAATTAGAAATGATTACAATATCTGTTCGAAACACTGACCATTAGAGGCGATGCATGCGGTACAACGGCGAAGAAGGGATTCACGAACCCTCTGAAACACGCCAGGAGTATCGCGCACCTCTCCTGCAGCTGCCGAAAGTCTGGCGACGAGTTCTTCTGCAGTTTCGATAGGAGTCTCATACATAAGACTCTTCAAGTGTCCCCACAAAAAGAAATCCAGGCATGAAAGATCGGGCGATCGCGCTGGCCAAGGGACAGGACCACTTCGCCCCAATCCATTGATTTGGAAAGGTTGCGTTTAGATAATTTCGCACCTCTGGCGCAAAATGAGCTGGTGCTCCCATCCTGCTGGAACCACATTACTCGCCGGATACGAGGGGGAACATCTGTTATCATTTCCGGCAGCACCTGTTGCAGAAAGGTAAGATATTTTTTTCCATCCAGGCGTTCTGGCAGAAGATAAGGTCCAAGTAGATGGTCACCAATTATTCCTGCCCAAACATTTATGGAAAATCGTCGCTGATATGCATGTGTAGAAGACGCATGTGGATTTACATCTGCCCATTGGTGGGAATTGTGGGTGTTAAATGTACCGTCACGTGTAAATGTACATTCATCTGTAAAAAGCACAGTTGCACCAAAATCGGGATTTAGGGTGTGCTTCTGCAGATACCAGCGAGCAAAAATCCATTCGACGAGGAAAATCCCTTTCAGTCAGTTCCTGGACTCGTTGGACATGAAAAGGATTCATACTTTCATCCTTTAGTACTCGCCATGTCGTGGAGGGTGATACTTCAATTTGACTAGCCACTGCTCGCGTGCTTGTATTTGGATGATCAGTCACCATATCCAGAATTTTTTCTTCCACGGCTACCGTTCTGTTAGACTTCGCACAGCCTGCATTTGAACGTGCACCAAAAAAGGATCCTGTCTCACACAAACTGTCTGTGCAAGCGCACAAATGTTTTATCATTGGGCAACCCCTGTTGGGAAACTTTTTTCCGTATAATCGTCGCGCCTCTGCACTATTCCCATTTGCAGTTCCGTAGATGAAGTGCATATCAGCCTTTTCTTGATTAGTGAAGGGCAACATCTTTCGTTACGTTTGTTCCGTGATTTACACTTGCACACTCGGGTCAATGGCTTTTATCTTAATAACAATTTGCATATGCGTTCTTCTTCTTCCCCATATCACAATTTCATGTTCTTCTTCCAGAATCTTGCAGCTAAAACGCTTGCATGGATAAAATTTGAAGATGCTCTAGCACGTTTGCGTTTGAATTCAAATCATGCATTTTCTAATCGAAGTTGATTGTTTTTATGTTGTACTATCGCCTCTTAAAGTTTGCTTTATCGTTTTTTATTTTGATCATTACATACGAGCATTTCAATTTTTCCTCCCTAAACGCGGTTACATTTGCGCCACTTAACCGCTCCCGATGGTTTCAATTTTGCGCTCAAAATTCAAGTTAAAATCTAAGCTTTTGTAAACATTTAACAAAATAAAAAAAATACTGGTAAAAGGTAGTTGTTCGGTACTCCAAAGTCTAGAGCGCCCTCTAACGGCATTTTTTTAACTTTGTCTTTAAAACTTTTTTTAATGAAAATATTAATTTAAAGAATGATTTTAGTGAAAACCGCAAATGAATCGATCCATTTTCCCGTTTTTTATCATCATTTGAAATTTAGGACCCTAAACTTTGATGGCTCCTTTCTCCTTCGGAAGACGTTTGGGACACTTGTTTTCCTATTTACTATTACTCGTCTTTATGTGTACTATCACCTCTTAAAGTTACTCCCATCATTTATGAAACACCCTGTATATAATCCTCTCCCCCTGAATAAAGAACATGAATGATCTTTAAAAGTTAGAAATCTGTCTCGAAAAGTCATTCTAAGTCATTCATTACCTGATTTAATTTTTCCTCTTTTGAAATAAGTTTTAAAATAGAATGAATTATTTTTCTATTCCTCAATTATTTTGAATGTTTTTTTTAAATAAAAACTATTTTAAAAGAAAATCCTACTTTAAAATCTTTGCTGTTAAAAAAAAGTGATTGATTTATGAGTATTATTGATATGCACTTAAATTTACTCATACATAAATAAAAGGCTAAGTTCACCTAGGTTGAAACCATTATTCTGCTTTCAAAGGTCATTCTCGTCATTTTGGAATTTAAATTGTTTTCCAAAACTAGTAAAATATGCAACTTAAAACTAATTATTCTCCTAATGGTCAGGGTAATGAGTCTCCTAATTTTTAAAAAAAATCTACTCCCTGTTATTTTCTAGAGTGGTCAAGTAACTGAAAATAACTTTAATTATTTTTTTGTTCATCATGGAAAATCGAATTCATAATATGGGCGTTTATTTCTCTTATCTTTTTACCATAATCATCCGTTTAACCGAATTTGTAAATTGAATTTATTTTAAAGCAGTTTTTTGACCAGAATTCCAACATTTTTTAGCCAACAATATTTGGCAAAACGTCCGGGTCACCAGTATTTGGCCACCAATAAATTTTAACTCAATAATGACCAGATTCCCATTTAAGAGCAAACTTAACTTTTATTAAAATAGTTAACTTTAAAAACATTTAGAATTGGTTAAAATATATATTACAAACCGCTTGACTAACAAGGTTATAATAATAGCGTGCACGTTGGCCAGGGAACTGCCAAGCTGCTTGACTTTCTTTGGAAGACGAATTACTTCTAGTACTTGAGATAACGTGGCTCACTATGATTTGCCCGTGCAGAGTTGCCACAATTTCATTCCGAAAAAAAACTAACCTTTCTCTTATAAGAAAGTGTCAATTTCCGTTTTAATGCTCTGAATTTTTACCTACATTCAACTGGCAACGATGACATACAGGATGATTCTCTACCACACCGACAAACATGCAAGGTGTATAGGGGAACAGAGACGAGACTTTTAATCACATAGAAATGCAGAGTCGCAGATGTCGTAGTTGCGAGCTATGGTGCAAAGAAAAAGAGAAAAAGAACAGAAACAGCAGCATGTTAATAGGACAGAAAGAATTTTATTGAACGGTTGTACTACAAAAGGTGTTCGAAATTACAATCAGAAGTCGTCTGGCAGGTCTTACAGTGGTGCCAGATGGAATTCCTTATATTCTGGAAGATTCCTCCCGTCAGTCTTGTGGTAGATGTCTCTGAATGGAAGGTTTCGTAAACACCTATCCTGCAGAAAGTTATTTGCGATCCATTTTCGAGGTAGTAGGATGAGCTCGTATTCAAACGAGGAACTTGTCAACATGTTGATAGTGTATATTGAGAAGCGGTAGGAGCACGCCGCTCGGTGGTAATATCAGGAACGTTGTCCAAACTGGCGTGTTCCACATCATATGCAAGTGTGAACAGAAGGTTACGTGAGATTGATTCTTCAACGAGTTCTTTTTGATATACGAGATTCCCGTTCTTTCAGCTGAGGATCTCATCACTCGAATATCTGTAGCTAACGGGATGATATGTTATATGCCAGGAATTTTCCAGAACGTAAAGAATTCCATGCAGCGCCACTGTCAGACCAACCATTCGACTTCTGGTCGTAATTTGGAGCACCTGTTGTAGTACAACCTTTCTATAAAAGGGTTTCTGTCCCACTAATGTGTTTCTGTTCTTTTTCTTTTCTTCTTTGCAACCTAGCTCGGAACTACGGCATTTGTAACCCTGCATTCCTATACGATTCCGAGTCATTTCTGTACCCCCTGAACGGCTTGCAAATTTGTCAGACTGGTAGTGAATCAACCTGTATACTTTATGACAAACAGGACATTATTATGTCATAGAAATATTATTAACAGTTGATTTTAAAGAAATAAGTAATGACTTTTGCTAATTTAATATGTAGGAAACCGATTTCTTAGTAAAACTGCACTTTATTATGAATTCTTTTTGCTTAATTGTCCATCACTTTCATAAAAGTATTGCAGGCAGGGTCTTTTTCTTTGCATACAAGCCTAGCGGTTTAAGAAAGTCTTAAGACGCCACTTCTCGTAGAGTTGGCAGATATCCTCTTGCGGTATTATTTCTGATAGACATTCCATCTGACGAATCAGATTAGTGCGATCCAAGGATGATCTGGTGGCCGCAATAGCCTAGAGGTCATTGGCACTGACTCGAGGCCAGCCTGTCATGAGTTAGAGCCTTGTACCACCGAAGAAGACCCTCCATCTAGAGGGACTGAAGCACATTAAATCTGTCTTAGTTCAATGTCTCCCATGGCGTGGTTTGGTGATTTGGAAATGGGGTACGTTTTTGTCACTTGACCGAGGTTCAAAATTACGATGTCCGTTGCCAGTAGCCCTTGGGCTGCTTTTTTTATACGTTAATAAACACTCACTCACCTAAGGATGGTCTGAGGATTTAGGTCATTGGAGCTGTAAACGGGCTGTGTTTGGTAATCACGTCATTCAGAGAAATGTTGGACAAGGATGGAGAGAAGTGTGCAAGTGATGTTGCACTTTGTGTGCAGTGTGCAACTGAATATTATTCTGTTGAAATATAAGCCCAGAGGTTCATGAAAGAATGTGCAACACTATGGGGCATGGAATCTCGTTGATGCACCACCCAGATAGAAGGATGTCGCGGATGATAAACAAAAGGGCTTGGCTATCAAATGAAACGACACCCCATCAAATGAAATGGCTAACACAAGGATGGGGTTTGAGGGTTCCCCTTCCCCGCTCCAACTAAATGAATTTTAATTTTTAGCATAAAAGTTATTATTCGAGGAATCCCCATCTAAGTAATTTTTTAAAATATAACCTCTCCTCAAACCCAAATAAAGGAAGCATGTGTACTCCTTTGACCCCAAGCAAAACTCCTAGTAGTCGGGTTGTGTAGCAGATATCATTCAGGTGAGTTTCCAACTTATATGTCATTGGGGCTCATTTCGAATCGGTACTCATCTTTGAAAACAATTCTACTCCAGTCTGTGACATTCCAGGTTGAATGTGTCAAACTCAACTGGCTGTATGTAGCGGCGAAGGTCAGTCGTAGCGGCTTCCGTGACCTCAACCCCCGTTCGCTGAGCTACCTATCGATGGTCCTAACAGTTTTTCGTGCCTTGGTTATACTTCTAATCATTGATGAGAACGCATCACCGGCTGTTTCTTACTCGACTAATTTATTCTAACTTAGTTTGAATCTCTAATTATATTAAGCGAAAGGACGAAGACGAAATTCATCAATGAATTTCCTTAAAATTTGATTTCTAGAGGCCTTAACTTGCCGAAAGTTCTAGAAAATCATTTCTCAATCATTGATTCAATTATAGAAAGTATTCTTAAACTCTCTCTCTCGCTCTCTCTTTAATTTGCATCTAAAGAATTGCTTAGCTGCTTAATTTTGCAATATTGAAATAAACTTGCAAAATTAAAAAAAGTAAGGAAGAAAAACAAAAACTGATTTTCGGATTAAAAAAATCAATACCACAAAATACTTTGAACCTTAGTTTCACTAGAGAGTTTCATGTGTAATTTCTTTAGAGCATTTAATTTAAAATTATTTTTAATATCGTACTATTTTTTGATTTATTCACACTAGTGATTTTGGTATATTTTCAAACGAAATAGCAGAAGAGTGGCGGAATAAATACAGAAATAATTTTAATGTATGACGATCAGACAAATTATTGAAGAAGGCTGACTTCCAGTTATTAAGCTTGAAGGTGACATTAAAATTTTCTTATAATTAGGAAATGGACTTAACTCTCTGATACCGTTATGTCTGAAATACATTTTACTCAAAATCTTTGTAAACAACATGGAGTCTTAAGCAAAGCAACAATTACTGAAGTGAGTCCCCCAAGAAACTAATAAAAGACCCCTCGAGATACAGGAAATACAGTTTCTGTAAACAGTGGCACTAGTTCTCTTGAGTATATGAAATTGTTAGATTTCGCTTGAGACACGGAGTAGATACGACGTTCTTTGCTAGCGAGCTGAGAGCAGTCAGAAAAGCAGCAATACCCGACTTCTAATAGCCCTTATCAGGGCTGAAAGGATTAGAAGTCAGCTTACTGACTTCATCATATTTTTCAATTCCTTTACCCAAAACTGACCCGGACCGAAATATGAAAAATCTGTTAGACGAAATGGACTTGTCCTCTCCACACTCACGACCAGGCACACCCCAACTGACCACAACGGTACGACTGAGGAGACGCCTTGCCAGAGATTGGTACGAACAACAGCCAATATCAAGCGATTTACCGCCACCCGTGACGGCTACAAAAGGATCATGGAGACCATAGAAATGGACCGAAGCCACAACCCTGACGACTCCCTGTATGTAAAGATTCAAAGAGAGCACGAGGAGATCTCTGCACTTCTAGAAAATGTGGTGAGTGATTTTGGCTCTATACCAAGATGTACTACACTAGGCTGCCCACTATACACATCACCTGCTAACACCGCAACACACAACACCTAAAGCATCACCGCCTGTTACACCCAGATCTCATACCAAAAGGCACAATGACGGATTCATCACACCACCTGCTAGCAAAGCCGTTAGAAAAGTTCTCTTAAAAACTCCAGGTATGGCACCAGTCAGCCTAGAAAATAGTTTTAATTTCCCATCTAATGAAATCGACGCTAAATTCCCAGCTCTACCAGCCACACAACCAACCCTCACTACAAATACCAACAATAACGCCGCAGTACAACACTCACAAGCAGGAGTGACAACCTCGTCCTCTCAAAACACACCAAATACCCACTATTCCAATCACAAACCAAGGATCACACACCGGAGGGACACCCTCGTCACCACAACCCGCTAACACTCCAAAACCTAAGCTGCCACCACCAATTTTGCTCAAAATCACAGATTCATACCGCGAACACATCAGCACAATCTCACAACTTTACCCAGGAATAAGAACCAAAACCACAGGAGAATTCATTAAACTATACACAAACACAGACGAAGAACACGACACTCTAGTCGACCTACTTGAAAAACTCAGATACCAACACTACGTAATAACACCCAAATCAAACAGACCAATCAAGGTAGTAATTAAAGGACTACCTAAAAACACAAAATGCACGGAAATTAAAGACGATCTTGTACTTCTCGGATTTAACCCTGAGAAGGTCATTCAACTTATAGGCAGAAAAACAAAACAACCATTACCCGTTTACTTGATCACACTTCCACGCAACATTCATAACCTTAAAATTTTCAACTTAAAAACTATAGGCTACATGAGCATTAGGGTAGAAGGCTTCGAGAGTAAAGCAGTCACCCAATGTTTCACCTGCAACAACTTCAACCACACTTCTGAAAACTGCCGCCTAAACCCCCGCTGCTTAAAATGCGGAGAAGCTCATATCACACGCGATTGCCACATCAAACAAAAACTAGAAATCAAGTACTGCATAAACTGTCAGGTCTACGGCCACATGGCCAACTGGCAGGGTTGCCCTTGCTACCCAAAGCCCCCTAAGGGCGCTGCACTTAACAGAAACAAAAACACATTTACAAATATATTTAATAGCATAGTCAGACCGAACACATCATACGCACAAGCGGCCACACAAAACACCATTCACACTAATAAATCACGACAGACGGCAGCACACAGCACTCAAAGAGCTGGGAATTCACGGCAAACTGAGGCCATAACTGCTCAACAAATAAACCCCATTCCTATTCAAAATTATCCTCTGAATGCTGCTACTAACATCAGTATTCAGCAAACTCTTCAAATAGCCATGTTCGCACTTGCTCAACTCTCTCAAGCCTTTAGCGGGGCCTCTGGGATAGCCGGAAATTTGAACCAAATCAATGCCGCCCATGGCAATCCTAACCAATTATACGGCCTAATCGAGGCATCCCTCAATAATAATTTTAATGCGTAAATCGTCACCCATTGGCCTCAGTTTATGTTCTTGGAACGCAAATGGACTGATTAATAGAAGAATTGAACTTCGTATTTTCATAGAGCAGCACGCCCCAGATATTATGCGAATTCAGGAAACACACCTGAGACCGGCCTATACCTTCAGTATTCCAAATTACCGCTGCTACAGGAACGACAGAATCACGGAAGACAGAGCGGCGGGAGGCACTCTCATTCTCATTAAAAACAATATCAAACACTTTCACCTTCCAACACCTCAATGACAAGCCATAGAAGCCACTATTATTCTTGTCACTCCTCCAAATCCCAACCCAATTTCAATCATTTCTGTGTACATTCCTCCCAGATCAGACACTAACATTTTCACTATAGACCCCCTCGAAAATCTAATTCAGACCAGCAGTGACTGTGTGATCTTTGGTGATTTCAACGCCACACACAGCGCTTGGAACTGCTTACACAATTCCACTAGAGGCATTAAACTCTTAAACTTCGCTAATCAATTAAACCTCAACATTGCTTATCCTAATACACACACTCGATTTGGTAACGGTACAGCTAACACAATAGACATCGCGCTCATCAGAAATTTTTTTTACCCTTTCGACGTCAACACTACTTCCGATCTCTCATCTGATCACAATCCAGTCTTTATTTATTTTAAACTTAAAACACCTACGTACACAAACAACCCCAGAGCAGTCTCCACCTGCTGGTCACAATACACTACAAATTTAAATAGTAATTTCTCTCTTTTTGATTTTCATCCAAACAGCATTACAAATTCCACTGATCTGGAACGCAAACTGAAAAACTTTTCTAACCCATAGCCACGCCTCCCGTCCAATAGGAAACGAGCACCGCAGCTACACCCCAACTCACATTCACACGCTCATACAACAGAAGAACAAGCTTCGTAAAAGCTATCAGCGTACACTAGACCCCACACACAAAACAGACTACAATCGCGCACAACAAATTGTTAAAAACACTCTTAAAAATATTCAAATGATTCTTGGAATAAACGGCTGGAAGCACTTAATGCTCAAGACAACAGCCTTTGGAGCACACAAAAATTCTTCAAAAACAAAAGGCATCAGATACCACCACTCGAATGCGCGTCAGGCACTGCAATCACAGACAAACAAAAAGCAAACATTCTAGCAGACACACTTAAAAATAATTTCACAGAAAACTCACCACAAAATAAAGATAACACCACAGAAGACGATCACATAAATAACACAGTCAGGAATTTTCTCTCTATTAACCCAACTACCTACCTCGACCCCGTCTTGCCAGACGAAATCATCACTTACATTAAAAAATCTAATAGTAAAAAAGCTCCCGGCAAGGACCACATTACTAACAAAATGACCAAAAATTTCCCTCTTAAAGTTGTACTAATTCTCACAATTCTCATTAACAAAATTATTAAATTTATATAATCACTTTCCTACCTTATGGAAAGAGGCTGTAATATTCCCAATTCTCAAACCTGGTAAAAATTCAAAATTGGCTGAGTCATATAGGCCAATTTCCCTACTCTCTAGCTTAAGTAAAATTACCGAATTTACATCCTCAACAGACTTAAAGATTTTATCTCTCAAAATAACATTATTAACCCAAACCAATATGGATTCACTAAAAACCTTTCCACTACTCACCCTCTTCTTAAACTGACTGAAACTATCACAGCTGGCTTTGAAAAACAAAGATCCACTGGGGTCGTCTTTTTAGACATTCAAAAAGCATTTGACAGAGTCTGGATAAACGGCCTCACATTCAAACTTATTAACTACAATTTCCTACCACCACTCACTCACCTTCGCCACTCCTACATCACTAACCGCACCTTCTCGGTGCGAGTTAACAACACTTATTCTGATACAAAAAACATTTATGCTGGAGTAATCCAGGGATCGTTACTCTGTCCCATCTTATTTAACCTTTACCTAAATGGACATACAAACATATTCACTCACTGACATCAATATGTACGCAGATGACACTGCGGTGCTCGCATGTTTCAAAATACCCAAAACAGTAACTTTTGCACTAAATAAGCACCTCGCACTTCTAGAAAATTACTTCAACAAATGGAAGATCAAAATTAACGTCGACAATTCGGCTGCGGTCGTTTTTACACGAAAGCGTATACTCCCACCCCCAATGTACAACACAATTATACCCTGGTCTCAGGAAACTAAATACCTTGGTCTCATTTTTGACAGTAAACTTACATGGAAATCACACAAATTCGCGACAAATTCCGGAAAGTAATGTTTAAACTCTTCCCCCTAATCAACCGGAATTCTCATTTAGATTTGCAAAACAAAGTGCATCTCTATACAGTCGTTTTGCGTCCCATCATGTCATACGTATGTCCAGTTTGGGGTTATGCAGCCAAGACCAATATTAAAATTCTGGATACCGCTCAAAATACTCTCATCAGAATGATAGTTGGCACCACTAGACGCATGCGCAACTCCGACATTCGTAATTGTTTAAATATATATACCATCCTTTAAGCAGCATATCCAAGATATCTCGATTAAATTTTTTGATTCACTCAATAGCTCTGATAATATTAATATGCAATACCTTGAAAATTATACAGCCAATATATATATTAAGAGAGGAAGTGACCCAGGAGAATTCTCCTGGACTCGTCGTACAATCCTCCATAACTTAAATTTCTCTTTTTATTTGCTAAATTCAGTTCTCTTAACTATTTTCATCCACTTTTATTTATTTATTGCATTCGATGTTAACTGCTCTTGTGGCGGAGTGCTCAGGGCTCCAGCTACACTCAAGACTGTAGCTGCAGCACGGCCGTGCGCGGTTAATGCGAAGGAGGGTGTCCGTCTCGCAGAAACCCGCCGGTCGCTTTTTTCATACTTGTTTTAAATTCCCCCCTACTGGACATTGCGTCACCACACATCATTGCACACACTCACCCCCCCCCCCATGGACAGCCTTTTTTGAGCCAATATCCTCATCACTACTACATCCAAATTGGAAGACACTCTTCCACCAGATTCCAAAACCGAGCCGCCAAAGATCATCGCCTCGAAGCCCCACCTACCGGCCTCCACCACTCGTCCAATTTACTAAGCTCCATACTATCCAGCATGAAAATGCAACTTAACCAAGACCTATACAGAACTTTTTCTAGCCAGATACGGGTCTGAGGGTTCCCAGAAACCCATGTACCCGAAATTATATCTGTAGATCCGTAGACTAGTTCTCTTATTGTAGTCCGCTATTCTCAGGAAAAATCACCAGCAATGAGTAACACAACGGTAAAGAAGAAATAAACAATTTCTCTTTAATTTTAGTTTTTTTCTTCAAGTAAAGTCCTTAAACTATATTTTAATTAAAATATTTTTTTTTTTTTTTACTTGATTGATATCTACGGTCGAGTTTTTAATGTTACAAAAACTGAAATGAAATTCAACGAGATTTTTGGAAATTCTCAAGAAGTATTACAATAATATTTGCATTTCTATGAATAATGCATCAAAGTTATATCATACTCTTTCGTTGATCAATCATTTTTGTGAATTTTTATCTTACAAAAGTACTTTGACACATCCATAAATTCCAGGGGTCTCAAAACTCGACAAATATAATCACTCTGATTTCTGAGAATGTTATGAATTTTGAAAATAAATATTTCTGTCTTAGATAAATGTTCATATATTATTAAAAAAGCATTTTTACTTCTTAAGTTTTATGCTTAATAGCAATAAAAAATAAAAAAAACATCGGAATGTGATATTGTTCAAAAAGCTTGCAGTTAGGATATACATAATATATATACTGGATGCTGAAATTTATTGTTTAAGTTCTTATCTAAACTAACAAAAGATACATGTAAATAAAAAAAAAATCATACATTTATCTTCACATAAGAACTAAAAGTAAAATATTCCGATAGAAGATCCGATCGTTCTAGGTATTAAAAAAACTCGAACTGAAGATAATTCTTTTTCTTTTCCATTCTTATGGGTTTTATTTTAAAGTGAAGTTAAAAGAAATAAAAAAAAGAGCTTGAACACATATGAAATATGCCCTTTTTTCGCCATTTTTTTTCGTACGCGTGATTAATTCCAAAATGGACCAGCGTATTTCATCCTCGGACCGGCCCCCTGTGTGTCCCGGGAAAAGAATCGGGCCGAGAAAAATGATTCGTTCTTTTGAACTCGTACTCCTCCGAAGAAAAATGAAAAGTCGAAATTCTTCCATCCCATTCTTTATTTATGAATTTTACATCAATTTTATTATTCCTCCTTCTTTCCGTTTTCCTTACTTCTTTCTTTTCTTTTTTTTCCTCCCATTCCAATTCGGATGATAAATTCGGGCAAAATCTTGATGTAACGGCCATGATTGGAAGGATGGTGCCACTTTAAAAATGTGGTACAGGAATCCGAATTCAATTCGAATGGAGCTCGGAGATGGATGCGTTTGATGATTATTTTTAAATCTGTTCATTGTACGCGATTTGTCTTTCTAAGTAGGAGTTTTCTTTTCTGTGCACTGGATTGTTGATTTTACTCGAAAATTTCGGTTTCGAATCGTGTTTGTTTGTCAAAAAATTCTTGGTACCATTCTAATGCAGGAAATAATTTATTTGATATATTCTTCGGTGGTTTTATCTTGTTCTATTGAATATTTATTTATTAAGTACACAGATCTCTTCATAAGTTCAACAGCCTTTTGCAGGCCATGGCTGACTCGCTGATCCTCCTCCAGTTGACCCAATCAGTCACGATGTCCTTCCATTGATTGATTCCTATTAATTTACGATACTTTTCAACATCGTCTAACCCAGGGGTCAGCAACCTATGGCACGCGTGTCACATGTGGCACGATTCAAGAGCTCTCAAATTTGTTCTTATTTTTAAAAAAAAAATTATTCATGAAATAAGCAATCCGTCAATTCACTTCAGACAGCATCATTTATCTCATGAAAAAATCTATGCTTTTTGAAACAATCGAAAAATAGTTTTGTACAGTCAAACACAGTTGAATCGTGGGAAATTACTCAAACAATTGGTTAAAGTGTGAAACTGATAAAGAACTGTAGCTTCTCGAATATCTAATCTCTGCTCTCTTAAATCAATCTCAATATTACTTTTTCAGTTCGAATGCGAACATTTATATCTGTTATATTGAATTTCTCAAAGAGATAATGATGATACTATATTTGATGACGTCGTTATTAATATAATCTTCTTCAATGGCTCGACAGCCCTGGGTGGGCCCTGGCCTTCTCCAGAAGTTTTCTCCAGGCATATCTGCTTTTGGCAGCTGTTTCCAGTTTTTGACCTTTAAAAAATTTAGTTTTTTTTTGACACAGTCAATACATCTCAATGGGGGTCTGCCCAGAGGTCTATTTCCCATGGGCTTTGCCAGAAAGATTTTCTTGCAGCGACGATCTTCATTCATTCTAGCCAGATGACCAACCCATTTAAGTCTCTATAATTTGACAAATTTTACAATATCAGGTTGTTTGTAAGTTTTGTAGAGTTTTAAGTTATAGATCTTCTTCTCCATGATCCATTCACTAGGATCCCACGAAGAATGCAGAGTAAAATCTTTCTCTCAAAAATTCCCAAAGCTTCCTCATCACGTAAAGTCAATGTCCAAGCCTCTGATACATAAGTCAGGACAGATCTTATAAGACATTTGTAAAGAAGCAATTTAGTCTTAATTTGAGAAAACTAGATTTTAAATACTCTTGAAGGCATAAAAACATCTATTTGCAGCAATGATTCTTTTATAAATTTCTGGGGCCAGCTCATTTTTATTATTTATCTCTTTTCCCCAATAAGTAACACTGTTAACTTTTTTCAGATTTATAATTGTTAATTCCTATGTGACTAAGTTGTAAGTCGGGTTTTAACAAAATATAATGTTTTATAAAAGCTTTTAATTATGATTTCTTCGCTATTCGAGGAAATGCATTGTAAAGAAAAACCAGAAAGAAATTAGAAAATAAGTTAAAACTTATTAAAATTCCTATCTCCGTTCCCTTTATTGAAATTTATCTCTTATAAAAATACGACTCGTATAAAGCATTTTAAATTTATTTTTTCATTATTTATTTTTTAACTTGTATCAAAAGAAAAATGCTTTAGTAGTTAACGCTGACCTTCAAAACAAAGGTAGGATCGTCCATGTTTCACCGACTAAAGGTTAAGAGCTGCTGAAAATCAATGTGTGGGCTGGCATTTCTCTTCAAGAAGCATAAAAACTGAATTTGACACGTAAATAAATTATTAAACTAATGATTGGGTAAAATGGACTTAAAATATGGGAGAGGGAGATACTTCAATTTTTTTTTACTACCGGATTTAAAACGAAGTGTCAAATGTTCTTGATCTACGCAACCCTAAAGCCAGTTTTTACATAAATAATTAAGATATTCATCACATTATTTACATTTTAAGGAATGGTTAGTTAAACAAAAATAAATCTTCTCAGCTTGATTATACTACATTTTGCAATAAAGAACATACTTTTTATTTTTTTATTTTCGAATGATTTGTCGACCATATACATATTTTTATCTGGTTGAAAAGAGTATAATAAAATAAATTATAGTTTAAAAAAACTAGAAAACACCCTTTTATAGTTAATCGAACTAAGTTGTAACTTAATCTTTTAGTCGCCAAATCTGGAAATGGATCTGAAATTCGTCTCCAGATGCTGGATGGGATCTGAAAATGGAAAATTCTTAATCCTGATGATCCGGATCAGGACAATGGAACAAAATTATTAAATTATTGTATTGTCATTAATCCTGGACAAGTGAGCAAAATTTCGAATTAATCTAAACTTTTGAAGAGGGTAAAAATTGAGTTCAAAGATTCCGTTACATACAAGTGAAGCTTATAAAATGGTGTTAAAAATGTTGTCACGTACATATTATTTAAATATATTTTTGTATATTAAGAAGAAGTAAGAAATTAATGGAATATTTAAAAGAGATGAATACTCAGACTTCCGAAGTACTTCGGATTCTTAATCTCTGACATATTATACTATTTAACTTTTTGTCAATTCCACATTTTTAAGATTTATCAATTTTTCAATTTCTTAAATTATAATATGTTGTTTTTCTGCTCTTTGCCTTCTAATGCTTTTTGAAGGGAATCTTGCCTCTTGGTAACTTAATGAGAAATATCCGAGTATCTTTAGTAAAATTAGCAAAAGTTTGTGACCTTGGTATTCTAGTGCTTTTATGTGTTTGGTAAATACGCTGCTGGTCACGTCTTATTCCTAATATTTTAATGAAATATCCTAATTTCTTGGTAATTTGTATTTTCTAGATTCCTAAATAGCGCAGGTTTATCAATTGAGCTCTTGGAGCTAGCGCGCATGAGTCTGGGGCCCAGAAGGATAAGCTGGACAACCCAACGTTTCTCAAACTGTGAGGCACGCCCCCAGGGGAGAGTGATAATTCTAGAAGGGGCAGGAGTATATTGAAAAGTAAAAAACAAAAGATTATTTTTTAAAAAATTATTAATTTATTGAGAGTAAACAAACAAAATACATTCTGACATAATAAAAGTATTTATACTCATTTACACTGATATAATACACTTATAAATGTATTAGTACTGCACAATATGTATTTTATAATAAATTTAACAATACTCACAGTTAAAGCAACATTAATAATTACGAATGACTCCATGGACTCTCTTGTCATTTATAAAATTATACACAAAAATTAACACTTATCTTGATAATTTGTACGGCTTATAATTAATTCTTTAGCTGCCGATTAAAAGTTACGCGATTCGCTCCCCAATGCCACCGTTTTCCACGTAGGCGCGCGTATGTGATGTATTGGGGGGAGGGGAGGAACAAAAGGAATAAATAAGCAAATCTTCTGAAATAAGTAAATCCTTCGCAAACACTGTCAAGGTCCTTTTATTGCATTTCATAGCCTTCGGAACAATTTTATAGACAGCAATGCACAGAAAAGATCCTACTTCGGAAAGACGTACATATACGTTCGGGGCAATTAACGCTGAGCGAGACGCTTATATACACCAGTGGCAAGAGGTTAAAGTCATATTGTAGCTGTGGCGTCAAAGTGTAGTTTTTTAAAAAATTAAATACATTGTTATTGAATGGGGGGGGGGCGATGAAATTATGATTGAATATTGGGTCACAAATATTCAAATTTTGAGGAGCACTGACTTAAACAGATCCAAGGGCTTCTCCTTGGATCCGACAGTGCCAAGGGGGCCCGTAGATCTTCTACGCCCAGGGCCGAAATTAGCTTAAACCGGCACTGATCCTAGATATTCTAGAATTAGGATATCCTATATAGCCTAGATATCCTAAGACCAAGATATAATAGAATTAGATTATCCTAGGATTAGAATATCCTTTGTCCTAGATACCCTAAAATCAAAATATTCTATAATTAAATTTTGCACAGTATTTGATTTGATTTGAATTTATATCGCACTGTGAAACAATATGAGGGCTATTGGTAGCTGACCTTGTAATTTTGAACCATAGTCACGTGATGAAGATACCTGAGTTTCATCGGCTCTCAGGCTCGAAACCTAGTACTAGTACCCGAGATCATGACCGCTCGGCTACAGCAACCTTCACCGAACTGAAGAATCGTTTCTAGTGACGTGTAAAAAGTAATTAACATTTTAAATTTTTTACTACTCTTCCATCACAACTTTAATTATACTTTCGCATCACCATAATATCATAAATATATTTAGTACGCACTACATAATTAGCCAATAAACAGGAACTATTTTACCCATGATTTCCATGCCATCTGATTTAGGTAAGGTCTTCTAATGCGGAAATAAACAACTGCGAAATGTTATGTTTCTTCGGTTGATTTTTTTTTCTCCTCAAGAAGTAAAATAATTAATGTCGTATAATTGAGGTAGCATCAAAACATTTTAAAAGAAGCAAATAAAGTACTACCTGGAAATACTGATAAATGTAAATCATTAGCGATCATTTACGGAAGTAAACTTGTATGTAAATAATTAGTATTTTTTAAAAAGGATTGTAAAACTAATTTTTTTAAATTTAAGTCAAAATTATTATTTATAAATTTATTACTATTAGCATTGCTTGATTTAGTAGGAAGAATGAAAAAAATGTTAAAATGGAAGAAATATACACAAAGCATTTAATATTGTTTATTATCATTATATATATACGTCGTCTCCTTCAACTTATTTTTTCCTTGCAGCATAGCAACGCTAAGTATATAAATATTTTCTTTATATGAAATTATTTATTCTTCTCTTTTAATAATAACTTGAAAGTCAATGTTTAAATATGGTTTTGGGATTCATTTTGATTCTTATGATATTACATTGTTACTAAGCAATACCTTTAAAAACTTTTATTTAGAATAATTTAAAATATTTTAATGAGGCTCTTTATTCTTAAGTAATTAAAAAGCTTTGTTCATTTGTTGTGTTATAAAAGTTTATAATTTGGTAGTTAATTACAACTGGTAAACCATATTATACCATGCTCAGATTTCAAAATTATAGTCGGCCTGGATGGAACGGTGGGTTTGTCGCTGGCCTTCTGCACCCAAGGTTGCGAATTCAACCACGGCCCAAGTCAGTGGATTTTCATGATGCAGAAAATCGACAGCGGCCATGTCGTATGATTATACGGCATGTAAAAGATCCCTAGAGTGTCTGTTTAGCTTGGGTGCTCTCGGTAAAATTAAATCCTAGTACAGGTTCGCATCGTCAGAGCTCAGGTGCCTCCCTCTAAAGAGGAAACTGGGTGTTAAAATTACTGCAGTGATTGGTATCCACTTATATGATGCCGCACTAACAAGAAATACCAACTTTCGGGAAATGTACTAGATTTGCAATGGTAAAACACCAATCCATAGCCCATTAGAAATAAAAAGATTTCAAAATTATTGCACACACACACAAAAAATTATCCTTTGCTTATAAGTGAAACTTTACAGTGGCTTAACTCATTGGAAGTATCCAAATTTATATTCAAAATTTAGTCAAAAATAAAATCTGAGTTTTCGATCACTTCTTCGCAAAAATAGACAGATTTGTACAGAGGTATTACAAACTCCTGCGCATAATTAAAAAAAAAATACATTTTTACTTATAGTTAATCAGATAAACACCATACTAAAAGACAAATAATTTTCATAAAATTTTTAATAGAATCTTTGAATTCATTTTTCATTTTACGGAACACCTCCCCATCTTATCAAAATAAAAGTTTTGAACGGTGTTTCGGATTTTAATACATTCGCATTATAGTGCTTCGATGTCTATTTATAGATTTAAATTTCAATCATTTTGAAATTAAGGAAAATAATCTACTTAGGAGCATTTTTTCAAATTTATAAAAAAAAAACTGCATTTTCTTACTGATAAAAGTTTAGCGTTATTATAAAAAAAAACGAGCTATTTATCCTATTCAGTCAATAAAATTTAAAATTGTTCCAAATATCAATGTGCTCTTTTCGAATTTAATATGTGAAGTTACATATTCATTTTAAATTAAAGTGTAAGGGATGAATTATTAAATTCATTGCACGTGAGGAAAATTCATCAAAACAATGAAACTTTGCATACAATGTTAATAGATGTAGCGATCTTCATGTGTAATAAAATATTTTTGCTTGAGATATCCTCAATAGCAACGCTTCTTAAACTGTGATCCGTGGACCCCTGGGGATCCATAGCGTCTCTATAGGGTCCGCGGAGTTTCTCACGTAGTGCGTTTAGATTTCTCTTTTTTAAAAACTCTGAAAGGGCTCATGGAAAAATTGAAAAATGTGCTATACTAGACTAGATTACTAAATAGTCCCTAATGAAGAAATTCTACTAGAACTTGTATTTTGATCAAGAATATTAAATGGGGGAGGGATGTTCAAAATCTTGGGGGTCCGCGATGCTACCCTGATACATAAAAGGGGGCCATAGTGGTCGAAAGTTTAAGAACCGCGGCTCTATAGTGAACGCAAGAATAATTAGAGAACTTAAAATATTTTTATAGACAAATATGCTAGAATATGACGAGATAACATGGAGGAATATTCTGTCAGAAAGAATGTTCCATTTTTGTTAACATTTAGCATTGGAAGAAAAGACAATCTTTGGCTGTCCCTCTGCACAAACTACGTTATTCATTGCTTAAAAAAATATTGGAATGGAATTTTCTATAAAAAGAATTGAGTCAATTTTTCCCTAAGGAAAGCTTTATAACTTTACTCTTGTTGCATCTGTGTGTTTTATTACTACTCCACTAATTACACTTCCAAACACAATTTGAAAAGTGGTCAAGTATAAAATTACTTTCCCAAAGTGAATTTTAAAAATTTCAATTTTATAAGCTCCTTTTTATATCTAAACTGGGTAGTCAGATAATAAAGGTGAGGCATTTGATGTTTTGAGATCGAAGGTTCCTCATTCGATCCCACCAAAGTAAATTGATAGAAATATATTCAGGGCTCTATCCGTTAAACTTAACTGGAAAAGATTCCACATGACGTGCTGAGATCTTCCTCATCGTGGTTTTATAGTTCTTAAAGTCATCAGCAGTGACTCGTCGTGAAATTCCATTGCAATTTTCAATCCAAACGAATTTAAATAAGACAATTTGAGCTTTCTGCATGCGGGCATTTTAGTTTCAATCTCTAACAAGATAAAACGACTTATTCCACACTCAGAAACTCCTAGACAGATATAGATGATTTCACAATTGTAAGTCATCTTCAGCTCTTCACTTACTATAGTCACTTCCTTAACGCTATGTATAGATAGATATTACATAAGAAGCTTGTGTCAACTTAAGTACTTTCTTTTCTTCTCCGTGGCTTACAAGAATTCTTGCTTAGAAACATAGCTAAGCCTTTTCCTTAAGAATACCGTAACTTCCTCTCCATGTAGTAAAATGTTAGGCACGTTTTCCGGAAACTCACGTAGATGGTCACCGTCTTTTTGCAATGTCTGGAAAAGTCGCCACTGGAGATCGTGACCACTAAACAGGATCAAAGTTCACAGAATGGATCCGGCGGTCTGGAAGAGAAATTGTTTCTAATTCTTCCACAGAGACCTGCGGGATCATTCAAGCGAACCATGGGACGTTGTTTGGACGGATTAAGGGGGAGGAATCTGATATTAATGAAGCAAAAGCTCTCGTAAAAAAGGCTCCTAAATCACACAATTCCTTGAAAAGGAACGTGGAGTGAAAATAGCTTTTCAATGGCGGTCATTGTCCGAGGGTGAAATTGTTGCAGCTTCTTCTTCTTTTTTTTTACAGCGTGTAACATCCTCCTCCTACAAGTTGTTATTATTTTTATGGTGAATATCGTGGTAATGTGCTTATCGAATGGTTATTTGACATGTGTTGAATCCTGCTTGAAGTTAGATAAGATGAGGCATTTAATATGGTAAAAAAAAAAAGTTGAAAGAAGAAAGGAAATTTTGATTTTTTTGTTATTCTTAAGCGGAAATATTGCATAAAATACACAGTTTTAGATAGATGTTACAAATATCACAGTATATTCCTATGCATGGAACATTGTTTCTTCATAAATCGTAAATTCGAATCACAACTCGTACTAGGAAGAAGTATATCAATCTAATTGCACTTTTCTCTATGTATTATTATTATTAAATATCATTTTCTTTACTTATTACTTTTCTCTGCGCTACACATGTTTTAACCCTTTATCTATAGACGCGGTACTTAGTACCACTTACTTTAAAATAACCATTTTTACGAATACTCTGTTGTTGTGTTGTTACTAATGCCTCCTGTCTGACGTAGTCAGATCGAGGCCCATGAAATTCATCATGGCATCGGGCTAGATTGTACGACTGTCGTTAGTCGTAGTTTTGAGTATCTTGCAGGTGACAGTCCGATTTGACTCAGTTCCAACCCAATTTTGAGGAAGAACACCCTGGTAGTGGTCAGGGGCCTCCCACATCTCTTCCCTTCCACCAACCTCACGAGAGGACTTGTGGCTCGACGGCTATTTAGAGAGTCTTAAAACGTCCCTACCTCAATATCTATTTCGCAAAGCTACAAATGCCTCAAAGTAACTAAGAATCCTTACAATATAAATACAATAAAATATTAAATGAAATATTTTAACTAAAAATTAAATTGTAATGTATATACAGTAGAACGTCGTTTATCCGAACGTTTATTATCCGGAGCATCAAATATCCGGACCAAAGTCCGGATTCTTTTTTTGAACAGTCAATGCTCAACAGTTAATTCACGTGAGGCCAAAAGTAACGGGAAAAGCCAAGGTGAGGAATATTTGGGGAATTTCAGTTGTGTGATTTGGTAAACATCTGCGCGGGATATTAGGTCAGTTTGTTTCCAAGTGAGGGAGTGTATACGTGCTCTTTTGTTGAGTTTTGTTGATGTAGAAACCTGAATGGCATGTGATGCAGAAGATTGTCGATTTCAAATGCTAAATGATGACGAGATTGTGACTTCCGTTCAAGAAGAATCCGACCCTGTCGACGATGAAACGGATGAAGACGATGACAACAACAACGAAAGTAGCAAGAGTCCACCAAATGCTGACGTGTTTCTGCGTTAGAGACAACTATGGAGTGGTACGAACAACAATCAGAGTGCTGTCCTACTCAACTATTGCTGCTCAAGAGAATCAGGGACCTTTCAGCGAAAAAAGGGTGTACAATGGTGCAGCGAAAAATAAGTGATTATTTTCCACAATCAAGGTAAAATTGCGACATTTTGCACCTATTTTGCTTTTCCTTCAAGCACGTTTCCCGCACGTGATGATTTTCAATATTCGTATAGTGTCCGGTTTCATATACTGCATGGATCGCATTCGGTTTTCGGTTATTCGAACAATCGCGTATCCGAAAGGTGTCCGGTCCCAATCGATTCGCATAAACGACGTTCTATTGTATTATGAAATTCCTTTAATTGTGAATTTTTAGGAGAAGGCATGGATGTTTGTGATGTAATCCTTCCTTCTTTCCTTTGTGTTATAAGCCCCCGTCTGATACATTGTGTGGTGCACGGAGTTTATAAATGTTCTCAATAAAAAAAAATCCGGATACGTTTTCGAACAGTGCAATGTGCACAACAGTTGTTTCACTTGAGGCCGAAAGCGACGGGAAACAGCAACAACGAAAGTAGTAAGGATCCATCAAATGTTGACGCGTTTCTGCGTTAGAGATAGCCATGGAGTGGTACAAACAACAATCGGAGTGCTGTCCTACTCAACTACTGCTGCTCAAGAGAATCAGAGACATTGCAGCGAAAAAACGAAGGTGTACAATGGTACAGCGAAAAATAAGTGATTATTTCCCACAATAAAGGTAAAATTGTGACATTTTGCACCTATTTGGCTTTTACTTCAAGCACGTTTCCCGCATGTGATGATTTTCAATATTCGTATAGTGTCCGGTTTCATATACTGCATGGACTGCATTCGATTTTCGGTTATCCGAACAATAGCGTATCCGAACGGTGTCCGGTCCCAATTGATTCGAAAAAACGACGTTCTACTGTATTATTGTGTGATGACCATCGTCCATGTCTAGGCCTAGGCGTAATATATAAAAAATCATTCAACTCATTTAGTCGAAATGCTACCATCGGTTTTGCCGGTTTGTGCCTAGGTTTTTAAGATTGTGAATCGTGTACATTTTTTTTATTTCAAATAACCGTTTGAACGAGTATTTGACAATTTTTACATGCAAGAAACTGTCCGCTTTTAAACATCTCAAGTAGGGCCTGTTTTTGCATAGGAGACAAGGCCCTCAAAAAATATTAAGTTTTCTCTGGGCCAAGGGCATCAAAGAGTCTTAAGACGTCCCGGCCAATATTTGTTTTACAAAGTTACAAATGCCCAAAAGAAACTAAGAATCATTATCGGTCTTCCTTTACAATATAAATACAATAAACTTTTAAATGAAATATTTTACCTAAAAATTAAATTATAATGTTCAACATAACAATATTCAATATATGCATTAAAAATACTACTCAGTACGATCTAAATTAAAATATACGTAAGCTATAGTTAGAAATCATGATAAAAATTTATTTAAATATTTTAAATATTTAAATATTTTATTTAAATATTTTAAAATGATAAAAAAAGCGATTATATTGATATATTTTACTATCCGGATTTTTATAACAATTTTAATAACAAAAAAAAAAAGAGTTCCAATCTATGATGAAACTCATTTTCATTGCTTTTGATGGTCACACTCCAGAGCCCACGATTAAATATTGTTCCGATTGACATCACCCATCTCAGAGTTGTTTAGTCTTCGCGGAGATTCATCATTTGATTTCAAATGGTTTATGATGAAGATATTTAAATGTTTATAGAAGACATGCAAATGAGACCAAAACAAAATATTTCTATTTATTACAGATAGATTCAATGGATTTTTCAAAGGCTTCAATATTAATACAGCTGAAAGTTGAAGATTTTGAATGAAATATTTTTTGATTTTTTGATTAAATTTTTATTTCTTATTCACATTTTTGTAGACTCTTAGCTCTGTTTTGCACCGCCAACACTTACGTAATATAGCACTGCGGATAGATAGCTTCTATGTATCCATTTGTTGCTAAAGCGAAACCTTGAAACTGTCAAATTTAAAGTATATCATTCTATAATATGTCACAAAACAGTCTTTGTTTGCAATACAAAGTCTGAACTTATTATTAATTAATTATGAGTTCGATATACTATATCAAACTCACCAGCTGTAGTCTGATTGGTAAGATTTATCCTACCAATACTTTACAACAAGCGTTTTCTAATGATCTTAGTTGAATACTTTTAGTGCGTTTACAAAATAATGGCAACATGATTAAAATTCAAGTGTAAAGTATTTTCAATTCAAACCGTCTGTTAATTATTTAAATGCCCTATTTAGTTCAGTAAAAAATAACATACACACACGCGTGCGCATTTCTGTGATTTATAAAAGCATGTTATGTATTTGTTTCACGCTCGGTCTAATCATGTATTGTATTTGTACCATTATGCAAGTACTTGCACTGTAATAAATAGGTGCGGCTTAGAATCGAAAGCGAAAATTTGTTGGATGGGGGGGGGGATTGAATTCGATACTGACGGTTTGAGAAATTACACGTTACTGTATGTATTTAAAAGTTTTTTATATTTGTAAAATAAATTAATTATTCACTTCTTATAAGTTCTGATATAATTTAAAAAAAAAAAAGATTTCGTAGATATTGGTTATTAACAAACAATTTTACACTATCTTTTTTCCATTTTTTTCACAAAAATGTGTTGAAAATTTGAGGTACATCTTCGAATCGATGACTCTGTTAAGATTCGAAAAAAATGTTTACCTCAAAATATTATTTGAGGTGATACACATGGAGTCAAAAGTATCTTTACAAACATTTTCATTGGTAACTATTCTATGTATTTTCCTGTATGAGAAATACTTGAAAATACTTTTTATTTTCCCACATAAACATATGAAGATCCAAAAATTTTTCCCTATAGCGCCACAAAAAGTTCCCATATTACTAAAACATTGATATCAGAGCATTTTATCAACAGTTTTATTCTGAGAGCCCGAAAATAGCATTGTGATTAATAAGAATCCTAGTTAAAATGTAATCTTTCATCTTTTATCTCACCTTTTCAAGTATTAATTGGCCGACTGATAAAGTGTGCGTAGACGAAACTAATCTGAATTCCCCATTATTTAAAGCGTAACTGTTGTTAAATGTCAGAGCCCTAGAGACCATGTAATAGATGTGTCTAGTGCAACCATAATAGTCTCTGCAGACAGTTATTCGTTAAAACTCGTGTCCGGAGTTGAGGAGTCATTTCTTAGAGATTAGCGAAAATGTGAGAGCTAATGAATTGGACATTTTGTGTTAAGTTTCTGTTAAATTGAAATTTAATTTGAGGAACGTTGTATGTTTCGTTCCTGTTGTGTTGATTAGCTAGCTCTTTGTAAATACTACTTGAGACAATAGTTTTCTATGCTGTAATTAATTGTTCGAATGTACGATAAAATTTGTACATGTTAAAAGGTTGGTGCTTAGCGTTTTGAGAAAAAAATGTTTAACGGGTGTGTTTATTTCAAATGGTATTCGAAATGCAAATTTAAATATTTGAAGTTAAAGATTGCGGGGTAATTCAGAAAATAATAAAACATAAACAAATGAGAGGTTATTTTATTTTTTTAAATTCAATTAACGTCAAGTTAAAGAGACTGCTATAAAGTTCGAAGTTCTGAACTACGTCCATTTGATGAGGAATACATTTGATCTGGGTTAGGTTCCCTAAGTCACACGTGTCCCCTGGGTGGAGCGAAATGAGTAACAACTAGAGACTAACTATTGCTACTCTCTACAGAAAAGATTGTGGCTAATTTCAGATAAACAAAAGGGTATGAGATGGCTTATCTGAACATCTCAGCATAATAAGTATATTAACAAACAGCGCTTTATGCCCTATTCGTAAAACTTCATACAATCACCCTTAATTCATTTTTTCAAGCAATAATTCTTATTAATGCATCGAATTTCTGCTAAATTTTTTTTTGGGTATCTTTAAAATTTTTTTTTTTCTTTTTCGTATCCCAATCTGGACATCGTTCCTCCCACTCAACTTATAAGATCTTTTAGCATCTTCTGGGCAGCCACTCAGAGCCATTATCCTTCCCATGCAACAACCAATTGGAAAGCTATTTCTCAGCTCTCCAACTTGCACCGAAATTGAGAATTTAGCCGATTTTTCTACCTCTGTGGATACACTCACTGGTTCCTTGCCGCTCGACGAATCTCCAAGCAGTTACTCATCAGCATGATATTATTCACACTTTTGCCGTCCATCATCAAAGCTATCTAGATACGGGATTGAAGATTAAATGCAACCCATATGCCCGCAGACAAAACTCAAGCTATTTGTAAAACAGACGCTATGAATAAACATCAATTGCTTTTCTTCCCGTACCTTAACCCTTAGTTGCCACACAGAGGAAATTTTTGTCTACTGTCTTTGATGGTCACGAGAATAATGTCCTGATCGTAAGATTGCTTTCTCTCTAGTCTTATGTATTTTCGATTCTTACGGTTTTAATTGTGTATTTTTTGCATGGTTTTAGCTTCTGGTCTTGTCATGTTTTTCTTTAAATTTTTAGTTTTTGGTTTGGATACAGTGTTGTTCTTTGGCGAGTGACCCGATGTAAATGGGATTAATTTCCGATTTTTCAATATGAATCAACTATAACATCTGATCTGACACCTCGCTTCCCAACTTCCACACTGAGCCCTGTAGGCTTTGATGTTTATTTGGATGAGTAGTGTCATCTATGTTTTCCTGTGACATTTTTATTAAAACCGAGTTTCGAAACCATAATTTGAAGATCACGAAGATTATGATCCTGTAGCTATATTATTGTGAATACGAAGGATAGAGAGAAATCGAGAAAATACTAAAATAGAAGGATTTTATAATTTCAAATTACATAAAGAAAGAAAACTAATAGAGAAATAAATGTAGAAAAAAAGCAATGAATAAATTGACGTTGCTGTAACGTTTGCTGTTGCAAGATTAAATATCGCATGAGATCGAAAGACGAAGAAAAAAACTCTGTAATAATAACTCATTCTTCTAACTTCTATGCCTTGCCACGTAAAGACATTGATACCTATTTGAATTTAACGCATAACAGCCGCATTCTATACGGCAGTCATAGGTGAAATCGGATTACTACTCACGATTCGGCTTAAAGCCAATGTCCATGAAGCTCACAATCACGATCATTGGTGAAAGTGATAGCGATAGCAAGTCAGGAGAAAGAACGAAATAAAAAGAATAGAGAAAAAGGATCAGAGAAGATTTACAAAGAGGGAAAGCGATAAAATGTATAAAAAAGATGGCAGGAAAAAATTATGCACGAAAAAATTTTTCTGGAATTTTTTTTGACGGTAGTGGAAATAAAGAAAAATATTGAGTGATGAGATGACTAATCAAATATTATACATAACTTATCCTCCAATAACGAGCTTACACAACATATTTTATAAGAAATGTTTAAAATTAAATAAATAATTAAAGAAAAGCTGAGCTGCGATTATCCAGTGGTTAAAATCCCGAACCTCCTGTCTTTCGTATTGGTCTGATGCAGTGATCTTCAAACGTTTTCAACTCACGGGCAGGGGTGTCTTAAGACTCTTTGAGGCTTTGGGCCCCTATGCAAAAGTAGGCCCTGCCTGAGATCTTTAAAAGTTGACAGTATACAGCATGCATTGTCAAATACTCGTTCAAACGGTAGTTAGAGACAAATAAATGTACACGGGTCAAAAACAATTTATGGTGGTCAAAAACCTAGGCACAAATCAGCTTAACCGATGGCCGCATTTCAGCTAAATGAGTTGGATGAATGCTAATGGTATTAGGCCTAGGCCTAGACATGGACAACGGTCATCACATAATAATACAGTCTCACCACTTTTGCCAATTGACATGCAGTTTGAAATTTCCTATTTTTCGGAGAAATGTACGGGAATAATATTTGACCACATTAAAATTATCCGGATCATGATCTTATTTAGACGGAGCAGTTGAGAACGAAACGAGGCCCCCACCTAGAGTGAGGCCCTGGGCCCAGGTTCAGTTAGCCCATGCCTTAAGACGTCCCTGCTCACGTGACCCTCCGAACTATAAAATGTATTCCCGTACCCCATCCAAGCCTTAAAAGAGTATTTCCTTAGGGTATCCGAACACGTTCGGAATACTTTTTTAAAAAACAGCATACTGAAATTTTATAAATGCGTTTTTAGGAATCGTTACCAATAAATGCTAATAGTTTTAGCTTTTAACAATATTTTTAAAAAATTAACTAAATTTTACAAAAATCACAATTATATAAGCGACATTTTTGCAATATTTTTGAAAAACTTCAAAAGATATTAAAGAAAAAAGAATAAACTTATATCAGTATATTGCTAAAACAAATTAGATGCATTTATCTAGAAAATGTACTAAAACTTTAAAGTTTTTGAGCTGATTGAGTAAAAATTATAGAAAATGTCACATTCTTTATGAGACCGTTATTTAAATAACAGGCCATTACTCAAAAAATATTCATACGATACAAAATATATTAGTACATTTATAGAAAATAATATAAATATCAGACTCGAAAAACTTCATAGAAATAGGTTTGTAATATTTTGAGCTATCAGACTCGCAGTGACAGATTTTGAACAATTTAAATGTCAACTTCTAGTAGACTAAAGACGTTCTTCCGGGTTTTTTTTATATTTATAAAATCCATTGTACTTGGCCTTTAGGTAACGTAGAAACAAAGCAAAGTATGTTTTGCAAAGCCAAAAAATAGATTTATCCAATAAATTAAAGAACAAAAATTATGCGTCTTGATCGAATTTGGTCATTTCAGCTTGTTCGGATACCTTAAATTATGTTTAAAATAGATCTACATGTTTTAGCTACTTTAAGTAATGACAACTTAAGAAAAATACTACCTTTTTTATTAAAATTTCTTAACATAATGTTAATGTAATTTATTCATTAATAGCATTAAATTCTGCTTCAGTTGTCATCTACACCTTGCATTATTTTTAGTGGCTGTTTTATGGGTTAGCATTTTCTTTATACACATTATCGAAGTCTAGGTCTATTGAATCTCTCTGCAGTTGCATTTCATATTCTACGTTAATTTGTTTCTCTATTTTGCTTTTGTTGCCACATACGTTGAGAAATACTTTTTTAACTTAAATGTATTGTTCTTGATGGGATTAAAATGTTTATAGCTGAGTGAGAAATTTCTAAGTATTCTGCAAATTTGCAGTCTAAAGTTTAGGAGTTGTACCTGCTTAAATTTAGATTTGAACGTCGAGTTTGTTGATATGCTGATACATTGTTCTTTTTCCTCTATTAGAAACTCTTTTGATTTGTCCATTCATGCTTAGTTTTCTCATCTGAGAATTATTATTTTGCAAATGTTAGGTTTGTATTTTAAAATATTCTCTTAAGGTATCCAACTACCCTAAAATTGTGAATTTTGCTAAAAATTGACGAATTCTTTTTATGATTTTATTTCATAGGCCATCTTTATTAGCTTTATAAAAATACCAAGTTTATTATTTTCCGTTCACTAGAACAAAAACTACAAGTGTTTTAATAAGATCAGATGCCATTACTTTAAGCAAATGTCATACTTTAAAACGCGTTTTACTCGAAATGTGTGTGTTTTTTTAAATGCTCAAACGGGGACAGCGATTGCTAAAGAAGTTTTGAAAATAATTAACTGAAACTTTTTGTGTATGTTCTGTATAATAGTAGAAGTGTTTTAAGCTTCAGTTTTATTCATCACCTTTTTATTACAAAATTTACAGTCCCTTATGTGAATATAATCACTGTTTTTTCAAGCAATTTCATATAACAATTAAGATAAAGTGCTCTAGTTTTTGTAAAAATTAAAATACCTCTTATCCTGAAGGTCACTTCTAAAATGAATATCATATAGCAACACATCAGAATTGAAAAACTGAAAATTTTGGTACAGAATGGGCTGCGTTTATGTTATGTTTTGTCAATTTTTAACCTATTTTTTCCCATTTTAGTAATAATTATTTCTTTTTCTCTGCTTAATTTTAGTATATTTTTCATAAAATGTACTAAACAAATCTAAAAACAACAAAAAAATCCCAATATCTCCATTTTTTTCAACAACAACAAAAAAAGCTGTCGCAAGTAGTCGGATACCTTAACTTGTTTTTTTTTTTATTATAAATGAAAAAGAGGTACTTTTTATAATAATTTTTAACGCTTCGTCTAAATTCATTCCATTCCATTTAACTTAGTTCTGCAAAACATCGCATTAGAATTATTTTACGGAATCCATGATCATGAACAGGTTATTCCCAATCTTGATGCTACGTATAAAGAAAAAAGTATTAATATTTTGTTATATTATAATAAAAATCGCAGAAAATTACCGAAATCAGAGTCTGTCCAACGCCGAATTTATTTTTTAAGTTCATAATTATAATTTTATTTTCCAGGTTTTATTTTGACTGGTGGAACCCCAGAGTTCCGTAGAACACAGTTTGAAGACCACTGGGTCTAATGTAATATTTATTAAACTATACTCTAGAAATGACCCTTTTTTTTCGTAATACAGTCGACCTTAATGTCTAACTACACCCCCTTTTTATTGCACTAACAAACGCCCTGAAAACTAGAAAGGGGATTGTAAGGTGTTACTAATGAGTTATTCAACGGAATAATGCAATAGCCTGTGGTATTGCAACAGCAATTTTGTCGTAAAAATAAATATGTTTAATGCGCAAGACCCTCTTTTTGACTTATTACGCACTGCGATGAAATTGAGGTTACGTGTTTCAGAAAAAGATAAATAAAACTGGCTAATGCATATCTATAAAGCATATCTCAATTTAAATAAGTCATTAGGACGGAATAAAGTTTTTTTCTTTCTTTTTTAAAGGACCTCTGCTTGGTCTCTAACAGTTTCTCTTTCACTATAAAAAAAATCAAAGGAGTTTTTAAAAGATGAAATAAAATGATAATTATAACATTAAAAATTTCTATTATAGTTTAGTAAGGGGGGAAAAAAGAGTGATTAATTGTGTTTTCTAGCGCTGATGTTTATATTACATTAAATGATAGGTATTTTTTATGCGGATCTATAATATAACGGAGATTAAAAATAATATAAAGAAGTATTTGTCGAGCAATAACATTCCACACTGAAGAATACTCCTTATAAATGAATCCTGGACCAATTTGTTTTAGCTATTATTAGCGTTTAATAATAATTGTTGGACATTTTCTGAAGTTCTTGAAGCAGTTGCAATATCAAATAGAGCAAGAAACTTGTTTTTTATACATCTTAGATATACATCCCAACTGAAGGAAATAACTGTTATTTTCAAACTAAATTATATATACTGGTATGTAATGACTTATAACATAATGATTTCTTATTTAATCGGAAAATAATCTTTAATCTAATTTCACTACGAGTACAACATTTCATGATATTTTTCTTTAGGCTTATAATACGCATAAGTCCGTTAACGTTTAGATTTGCTCTAATTTAACTCATTTGTTTGTAAATAGCTTTTCGAAACAAATATATATATATATATATATATATATATATAATTAAGGTTCATCGTTGATATTGTATTGTTCGTAGTTAAAATATTCGTTTCGAGCAAATTCAAAATCGATTTATTTCAAGAAGTATTGGTATAATGTGTAGATTGAGCAAAATATATTATCCCTTTTTTTAGCCGGGATTGTTTTTTTTTACACGCTTTTATAAGCTTCACCTGTATGTAACGGAATCTTTGAACTTGATTTTTACCCACTTTAAAAGGTTAGATTTATTCGAAATTTTGCACATTTGTCAAGTACCGATGACAATACAATAACTTAATATTTTTGTCCCACTGTCCTGATCAGGATCATCAGGATTAACATTTCCCATTTCTAGGTTTGGCGACTAATTCCAGATCCTATTTCCAGATTTGGCGATTAAGTAACAACACTAAAACGAAAACGCCAATGGGTATTTCAGATTCTAAAAAAATGACGCATTTAAGATTAATTCATCAATGAATAAATGTTGGTTTAAAAAACTAAAAAAAGCACGCTTTTTTGTAGATCGAACTAAAAGAATGAAAAATAAATTATAGCTTAGAGAAACTAAAAATCATGCTTTTATAGTGAATCGAACTAAAAAGTAAAAAATAATTCTTAATATAAGAATAGAATGATAAACGAAAAAATTGATGTCATTGTGGTAAAAGCGTGGGGTGCTTTGTACTACATTTGTATACTTATTCTACATTTTGGAATAGAACTAGTAAGAAATTATAACAATTGATATCGTGCACCTCACGCTTTTACCGCAATGACTTTAATTTTCTCGTTAATCATTTTATTTTTTTACTTTTTAGTTCGATTAACTATAAAGCGCGTTTTTTAGTTTTTTTAAGCTATCATTTACTATTTTTTTTACCTAAAAATCAATGGAACCAAAAAATTTTCAGGATTGAGGCCTTCTGGAATATGATTGTGGCGCACACAAAATTTTTTCAAGGGGAAGAGGGGGGGGGGGGGTCTATGGCCAAAAGTTCCCCAACTCGTATCATATCTCAAGACAACACCAATTGATTCTTCTGATTTGTCGATTTTGTTAACAAAAAAACAGTAAAAAATAAATTATTGAATTAATATTTAGCATTAATTAATAAAATAAATTGTTAATTACAAGTACTTAATTATATTTTACGTTATATACATATAGGATTATCATCAATCGAAAAAAACTCAAGAGCTTTGATAGGGGTGGGGGTCCGGACCCCTAGGACACTCCCCTTGTGTGCGCAACTGATTGTGGTCTTTGTAGATCAGAGGGCATATTAAATCTCTTGTGACGAGATTGAGTGAGAGGTTATTAACGTCGCAACCACAGTCAGGTGATAAGAATGACACTTAAACTGGGACCCCTTCTTTAAACTTCCATATCACACCAACGGAAGGATTTTGGGCCAGAACAGATTCAGTGAGCATGAGTTTCTTTATACGGTGGATTTCCAGTGACAATAGGACTCGAACTCATTACACGGCGGCCATGAGTTCTTGACCAAGGCCACTAGACTACCACTGCGACTTGATTATGATCAGAGAGATGTGGGTTAGTGTCCGAATTCTAGCAAAGATAATCCTACAATATTATAGAGAATACTGTACCGTAAATTCAAAGTTCTCCTATGGCATAATGTGAAATTTAAAGTGAGTCACACTTATTTAATTACTGCTCAAAAATAATAATTTTCAATAGTCACTAAGTATTTCTCGTTTTTTGCTGGCAGCGGTAGTCTGGTGATCATGGTCACGAGCTAATAGCAGACGTGCCATGGGTTCAAGCCCCACTACCACCGAAGAAACTCCATATAGGAAGCATGATGCATGGGGAGTGGCATGCTTATCCGAAGGATAGAACCCGCAATCTTCAGTTCCGTAATCACGTAACATACCACTAGGCCAAAATGATCACCTTAGACTACTGGCTTATACAGATGATACCGCTACACAATCTCCCACCAGTGAGTCTGTTAATACGCGAACGAATGATATAGTTGTTATGGCAAGCGTGGGGGTTTTGCTGTTGATTAGAGGAGTTGCGTTACGTGAGTCGGACGACTTTGCTGCTTCAAGTGAGTGACGAGTTTTCGATTGCTTTTTTTGCGGGTAGAGAGCTCTACGACAGTTCAGAAGGTTACGCTGTTTTTTAATTCAGTTAGGGTCACCAATGAAGTGGCGCGCTTATCCGAAGGATTGAGCCCGCAACCTTCAGTTCCGTAAGTACGTAACATACCACTAGACCAAAACATTCACCTCAGAACGGAGTCTATTACTGGATTATATAGATGATAACTCTACTCATGTTAAAGCTGTTGTGCCTCAATGTCCTCCCATTGGCGGGGTGTAGTAGTTTGGCGAAGGGTGTACCTGACCATGTGTCATCCTCATCCCTTGATGGAAGTTCAAAATTACGAGATCCATTGATGTTATTTTGCTATCTTCTGCTGTTTAAAATGTAAACTTTGATTTTTTTTTTTCAATATAGTCTGGACGTGGAGATGGTTGCTCCTCGAGGGATCGGTTTGTAGCTCTAAACCCTCTTTGGTGAGCTCAATTTCTTTGAGCATTCTCGTGTTGAAACAAGTGAGACGTTAATAAACACTCTTTGTATTTTTTTAACTGTGTAGCTTAGTGTTTATGGTAACAGGTTTCCTGGAAAGCACTGTTTAAATAGAGTTTGAATCTTGATTCTATGAAGTGAGTGAATATTAACGTCGTACTATACAGCTACTCGAGGGCTTTTGGCGATGGACCACTTGATTTTGAAGCATGGTCAAGTGATGAGGGCGACACGTGAGCTGGCATCCTCCTCTCCTAACTACCACACCACATCAACGGGAGGACATTCAAACCTCGACATATGTAACGAGCATAGGCCCCTTCTGCACGGCGGGTTTTCAGGGGCACTAGTCTCGAACTCATAACACGCCGTCCACGAGTCTGTTACCTTGGCCACTAGGCTACCGCGGCCTATGATTCTAACAAGGAGATGTCGTGGGGAATCCACTTTATATTTCAAACAGAATTGTGCTTTCTGGTCACATCGTGTGATGTAGTGTAGAGATTAAGTGAATGGGATTCTAGTTCAGACATCTCCTTTGACACGTGATATTTATTGGGTCAAGAATTAAACTGTCCATAAATAACCTTTGCAAACAACACATTCTTTTAAATCGACCACTGAAGTTTCTCGAGCTTCAGGTGTCATCCTCACCGCTTGATCATGGTTCACAGTTAATAGGTCCATTGCCAATTGCTTTACGTTTCACATTCTCACTAAAAAAAAATTATTTTTATTTATTTATTTTTTTGAATTTTTACGGGTTTAATATATTAATCCGTGATTATACATCCTTTAAAGATAATTATTTTATCAACTTGTATAAGTTCAATTAAAATATTTATGTAAAACACATTTTATATCACGGTTTTAAATTAAATGAAACCCGCAGTCAAAGCAAACATATTTTTTCGCTCCGAATGTTAAACAATTCGTTTTCATCACGAATCCTCCCCCCCCCCTCGATGCTACTATTTGATTCACCTCTCTCCTTCAAGCCTTCATAGTTCTAAAAATAAAAATAAAAGCATCTTAATAAAAACAAGCGAAACAACATTTCCACATGTCAACTTAGATTTCACCGGTTTTCCTAGAAGACACGTAATTGGTAAACAAGAAGGCGAGCACAGTTGAATCACAAGCAAAAATTATTTTACGCAACAAATAGCAAACGTCGTTTGTGAATTCAATTTAAAACAAACAAATTGTTTTGCTCTCTTATACTGTGGCAACGACGTGGTAGAAGTCATTAACTTCATGGTACGTGCTCAGGTAATTTTTACAATTAGAGCTATAATTTACAAAGTCCCTTTTAATTTGTTATGGGGAGAGAGAAAAAATTAGCTAAAATATATTACGCCATGGACGAAATTTCTATATGAACAGAAACATGGAAAAATTAATTTTAATGGGATTGAAATACTACTAATGAGATAGTCATGTATGTGTTGTTGTTCGTAGAGAAATTAAAAGTATACGTAAATAAACGGTGCGAAAAAAAACTCTCTTGAATTAAAACTTTAAAGGTTTAATTAATTTAGTTGCGGTAAGCTAGCAAACACAAGAGAAGTTTTAAGGGAATTTTTAGCGCAGAAATTAATTAGAGTTTCTTCATTCAAGTACTTAACTATTATAATTTTCAAGTAGAATGTAACAAATTGCGGAGGAGAGCAAAAATAAAAAAATTTAAGTATTCAACACAAGTTATAGTAAAGAGAAAAGAAGTTGTTTTTTAAGAAATAAAATATATAAAGAATCACACAAGCAGATTATTATTAATTATTTTTGATATATTTGTGCTACAGAAGTTTGTAATTACATTGTAGTATATAATTGTAAATACACAAAAAATCTCTTCATTTGACAGGAGCGTGCTTAAATACGTTTAAAATAATTTCGCTTTATGAAATACGTAAAAGATAATTCATCAGTAAATATAAACTAACAAGAACACGATATATTAGAAAACGTATATACTAATGCACGTCGCATTAAAATTTTTAAAAAAATTAACATTTAGTATTTTAACATAAAATAAGTTTTGGTGCTCTAAAATTTTCTCTATAAAAATAGGTCTTTTTCAATAATTATTTGTAATAAATATGTCTTAAACAATCTATAGTAATAATGATAATAATAATAATTTATAACAATGATAATAAATAAATCAAATGATAAATAAATTAAATGTCCTACAAAACAAGGAAACTTGAATTCTGAAATCTAGAACCAAGAGAAAGAGTCCAATACATGGAGAAAAGTCAATTGACCAAAATTGGAAACTATTATGTTTTCTGGAGCTGTCACTAATTGAGGGCAGTGAAATTGGGTTATGCTTGTTTTATTGGATGCTAACTTTCCCCTTCAGTAGAAAATTTATACGTAATAGTGAAAAAAATTTGATGAATATAAGCAATTATTGAAAATTTAACTTATTGATGCACACACACAAATTTTATATATATATATAAGGTAATTATATTAATGTTTACTTAGAATGAATTAATCCAACAGTATATACTTTATCCCCTCGTATAGAACATATATAGTAAGGTACACCTTGGGCTGGAAAGGTTATTAGTATACAGACCGCATCCAATCATGTATTGCATAATTTTGTATTAAGTCAATTGTGAATTACTTACTATTATTAAAGTTACACTAACTTTCTATTAGTAAAAAGGTGATCAATAAAACAATATTCGTAGAATTTAAAAAAAAAATTAATATTCCTTTTTTTTAATACAATTTTTAAAACTTTATAAGGAAGAAATTATGTTGAAGAATAGAACTTTTTATTGAAAAAAAATTCCTAACCTTTTTAAAAATCTAATCATCTTCACACACACACACACAATTTTGCCAATTTTTAGAAATCTCTCTGAAAGACGATTGGAAAAAAAAAATCAAGCAGCATAAATTTTTCTCAAGCGAAATAACAAGCTTTATGTCGTAAAAATCACACCAACTTGCTAAATTAGTATTATTGCACAAAATCTATTTCACATTTCAATGATTTAAAAAATTACATTTTGAAATTAAAAGGAAAAAAAAAAAAATAGAAGATGTAGAGAGAGAGAATAATTAAAATAAAAACACAGAATATTTTGAAAGGCTACAGGTTCCCCACCTCTGAACTACTCAAGAAAATTTTTAAAAAAAAGTTGATCGAACTCTTTCATCCCAACTGAATACCGTAGAAACAAAGTATGTTATGATGTTTTCTGCCAGAATTAAACGATTACAAAGTGAACTCTTTCTGATCGTTTGATGCATCAGTAACACATCCGATTGCACTTGAAACAGACACGGTTCGGTTGACATTAACCCATGCTACCACCACTATAACAATGACCGAGTTTGATTGTTCTATAATAGCCGGCTACGTCATGAGTTGTTAGTTTTAACCGTTTCCAACCACCCGTGACAAGACATATTTTGATATTTGGACAATGGTTCCTGGTCATTTCTGTCTTTAAATTGAAAGATCTATCGCATATTCTTCGTTTAAAATGCGAATTTCGTTCTAAATAGTATCACGACAACATTAATAACTCAGTTTTAGAACAGATATTTTTTTGTAGTACATACACAATTATACTGGAAATAGGACGTACTCGTAATTTACTTCAAGAATAGTATCTCGTAATTATAATATTCTAACAGTAAAGACTTAAAAAACCCTAAAGAATCCTTTTGCTAAGATTCTGCTCAACTGATATAATCGCCTTTTATCCTAAAAACATAAGGAGAAGAGAGGTGAAATACCCCCGACTACCACCAGGGTGTTTCTCTCAAAATTGGGGGGGAGGCGAGCTAAATCATACGATAAGGTGCTCAAAGCTTTGCTAAAGAAGGCGTAAATGTAGCCCTTTGCCGCGATGAATTTCACAGGCTTTGATCTGATGCGACTGTGATATCAGGTGGCGTAAGTAACAACTAAAAACATTCGATTTTCAAAGCTTTTATAAGATCTTATTTAGCAGTCAATGCTGAAAGTGCGATTGAAACAGATGTGTAGGTGAAAATACGGGTTTATACACTTTTTTATTATTTCTGTAATAATTTTTTTCCTTGTCAGAGAAGCAATATCTAATGTTCATGCAAAGATATTGAGGATAGTAATAACATTGTATTTGTGTTTCTGTGTTTGTTTTAGTTTGCATGTTAATTATAATGTAACAATAAAACGTTAAATATATTTTACAGCGTTTTATAAACATACATACAATATATATATATATATATGTGCATGTTTTTGTGTGTTTTAGGTGGCCGCGATAGCCTAGTGGTCATAGTCCTGAACTCATGACCGATATATCCTGAGTCCAGCGATAAAGCCACTGAAGAAGCCCTGTGTGGTGGGGCAGGTGCGCTCCCATTGGCCTGGTATGGCCCCTTATGTTGCTTTATATATTGAGATTTTAATAAACACTCTCATACTTTAAAAATATACTTTCTATAAGTGCATCAAATAAATTATTAATAAGAAACTTTTTTCCAATAAAAGAAATTTTAATAATGGGTATGTATGCAAAAAATTAAAAACAATTAAGTTTCCTCATTTGTTAATATATTACAAAACCATAGGTATAATTTAAGCTTCTATAAATGCCGTACTATAAGCTATTTTAAAACTATTATTAATTCCCGTTTTAATATTAATTTCTAAAATTTAAAAAATCACACACACACGTTAAAATCAATGCCGTCATACAACTTGAGAAGCTTACAGGTTGACCAAAATTAACGCATTCTTCTTCCATCGTCAAGCCAAAATTATTCAAATGCTTTCGAACCCAAAGCGGTCAATTGTCTGAAAACCACCACAATCATCTTCATTCGAGGCATCTCGTCAACTTTCTTTCACGAAGGTGAAGCCGGTGACCCGTCCATAAGATGGGGCCCTCTTGACCCCGGGCCACCCTCTCTAGACGAGGAAGCGCACAAAAGACAAACGAACAGGTTCTCCACTTTCTTGGCGGAGGGCCCTCCAAGGAATATGAACTTGTCGGCCGGGATTGTTAATGATTCCGAGTTGAGGAATTAATTCCCCCCCCTGCAGAGGTGACCCATTGGGCAACTTGTAACACTGGACTCGTGGACACCCACTCTGCCAGACGCTGGAGGAACGGGGGTGGTGGTAATAGCTACAGAAGAGCTGTTATTAAATAGGAATTGTTTTCAATGTTGCTCAATTGCTCGAGCATGCCTTTTGGTCTTTCTTTTTTTAATGGCCGGGGGAAAGTTGGTTGTGGTGGTCACCAGTCTGGATCGTGAGAGTGCTGATGAAGGTGGATATATTGTTTCTGTTTCCGTCAAGTTGTTTGATTGTCAGGGTCATGATATGATTCGGTTGCTTGGCTACTTGTATAGACGCTAATAGATGCATATGTGTTTAATGATATAGGTTAGGGTTGTTCAGTGGTTACAGTCTAAATTCAGTATTCACCCATAAATGGATAACTTTATTTATTATATTACAAAGTAAGGAAAGCAATGGGATAATTAGAATTTCGATTTATCAATTTAATTAATCAATTATTTATTTAATTAATAAAGATAAAAATTTCGAAATTATTTAAATAGCATACACTTTTTTCAAGAACAAATCAATTACAACACCATGTTATAATTGTTTTGTTTCATTAAGGTATGCGACTACTTGAGAAAACTTTAAAAAAAAAAATGAAGATATAGGAATTTTTTGTGGTTTTTAGATTTTAGCACATTTTAAGAAAAATATGCTAAAATTAAGAGAAAACGAAATTATTATTACTAAAATGGGAAAAATTGGGTAAAAATTTACAAAAAATAACATAAACGGGACCCATTATGTACCAAAAGTTTACTTTATAAACAAATCTTCTGTTTTCAATTCCAAGACGTGTTGCTTATGTTGTCGCTTTGAAATGACCTCTGTATAAGAGATATTTTAATATTACAAACCAGAGCTTTATCTTAGTTATTAAAATTGCTTTATATAAAAGAAAGGATAATATTAATATAAGGGACCAAATCTCAATAAAACAGAAATTGATAAATCCAGAAGGATAAAATAGTTCCACATTATACACTTCATACACATTTACCCATATATTTTCAAACCTTTCAACCTGCCCTTGAGGACTAATTAAAAACACGCTCTGAGTAAAACGTTTTAGCATGACATATATCAATGTAAAGTAGATATCTGTTTCTTCAAACACCAGTTTTGTTCTATGAAAATAATAAACTTGGCATTTCTGAGAGTTTGATAAGATGGCCTATAAAATAAAACCATAAAAATCTATCAATTTTGGAGCAAAATCTGAAATCGAAAATCGATAATTCAAATCTCAATGGAACGTATACAGGGCGGACTACATATGATAAAACTATGTCCGTCTTACAATAAGGTAAAAGGAATGTGTACGGTATAAATTGAAATAAAGTGAAACCAAACTACCGACATTATATTTGAATCTTTGCACCTTCGCATTAATCAAATGCTCTAATGGTTTCAATACACCCTTCCTTAAAGAGCTTTTGTACTGCCATGCCTTGCCTTAGAAATTTGATCTTTAGAATCAATTAACTTTAGGATGGAATTTTCATACTGTTTAGGCTATAAAAACCGTTCTAAATGTTTTTTAAAAATAGGTTGACGAAGGGTCCGGTGAGGTAAGTTGATGTTCGCAAAGTTCAATATTTTCACCATTTATTTAATTTCATTTTTATCATATGTATGCGGTCGAGTGTTATCCTTTACAAGTATTGAGCTATGCCGATTAACGATTGGTGAGAGCGTATAGTTTTCAATTTTTCATACATTTAATTAAAATACTGGCAGCATAATAGATAAATTTGGATCGTTTCCACCAATACTCTCAGAGCATCATTCTTCACAGATGTTTTTGTCTTCAACACGGTTTATTTTGTAAGAAAAGAGATTAACTCTTCAAACTAACGCTGCATCTCTGTTTGTTAACAGTATTCACCCCAAATGTTTAGTTTTTACAGCTCAACTCAGTGGCGCTATAGCCTATAGGTGGGCCAAGGCCTACTGTGCCCGTCTCAGTTTTTGTGACCCTGGGCATGAGAAGATGTTCTGAAATAACTAGCCCAGGAAACCCAAGTGCTTATTCTCACAATTTGTACTCATTTATCGGACCTACTGAGGACAGGCTGATTCTGGCCCAGCCTCTGAATCTCCGAGACCTGTGTCGAAACGCGATACGCAACTACTCGGCCATTGACCTTCACTACGCCAGACAACCCTGCATTGTTACTTAAATTTATATCTATAATATTGTATACCCATGGTCTTTGCATATGAATTGAAAATTAACAATACAGAACAGTTAGATAAAGAAGATATAATGTTAATTTTATGAATCTTTGCAAATTAAACAAAATGAACAAGCTTTTGCATATCTCATAAAATAAACTAAAACACCATTATCTGTTAACTCTAAGTCTGAAAGTCTATAGAGCCAGAAAAGGATTTTTATTCATACATCTAACTCTTGTAACTGATTTTGAAAACACCTACCAGCCATCTCTGCTCGCAAAAGTAAATATTGCAACAAATGTTAAATGAACGCTTAAAGGAGTGTAAATAATGGCATCTGATGTGTAATATTAAAATTACATTTCTGGCTGTATCATTGTATGTTAAAATTGTAATATTCTACAACGCCGTTCCAGCACTTAATGATTCCATGAAAACATAGAAATATGATAGCTAAGTTGGCATCATTTTGGCGACACTTTGCAACTGGCGACGACTGCTGAATGGGCAAAGTTGATGCGCTTTTTCACCCAGATATGCAACAAAGAAGATAGCACAGAACCTCCAAAAATACACATGCTAATTAAAGAAGATCGGCTGAAGAATTTTTTCATAGTGATCGGTTGAACGCTGTTAAAGTGAAGCGAGGTCATATATACAAACATCCATTTATATATATACAGTAGAAGGTCGTTTATCCGAATCAATTGGGACCGGACATCGTTCAGATACGCGATTGTTTGGATAACCGAAAACCGAATGCGATCCATGCAGTATAGGATACTGGACATTATACAAAAATTGAAAATCATCACATGCGGGAAACGTGCTTAAAGAAAAAGCAAAATAGGTGCAAAATGTCGCAATTTTACCTTGATTGTGGAAAATAATCCCTTATTTTTCGCTGTACCATTTTACACCTTCGTTTTTTAACTGCAAGGTCTCTGATTCTCTTCAGCAGCAGTAGTTGAGTAGGACAGCACTGTGATTGTTGCTCGTACCACTCTATAGCTGTCTCTAACGCAGAAAACTCGTCAGAATTTGCTACTTCCGTTCTTGTTGTCCTCGTCTTCATCGTCGAGAGGGTCGGATTCTTCTCGCACGGAAGTCACAATCTCGTCATCAATTAACATTTGAAATCCACAGTCTTCTGCATCGCATGTCATCCAGGTTTCTACATCAACAAAACTCAACAAAAGAGCATGTATACACCCCCTCACAAACTGACCTAATATTCCGCGCAGATGTTTACCAAATGTCCTTCATCTTGTGTTTTCCCGTCACTTTTGGCCTTACAGGAAACAACTGTTGAGCATTGCACTGTTTAAAAACGTATCCGGACTTTGGTTCGGATATTTGACACTCCGGATAAACGACGTTTTACTGTAGATAAAAAAAAATTATACGAATATCGGTTGAATTCATATGCTTACGAAATTCAATTTACGTAACAAAATGGGACATTTTTGAGAAAATTCTTGTTGAAATGTGACTCTGGCAATGGAGAATACGATTATTACCGAGACTATGCCAAAAACAAAGCACTGCGTAAACAGGGAGACAAACATCACATGTAAAGAAAATCGGGCATTTCATATATACACCAACCTAATAACTATTTTATAATAAAGACATATGTGATACAAACGTTGTAATTAATATAGTTTCTAATAAAATGTATTCTTTATATAGTAAGTAATAATAAACTACTATTAATTACTACTAACAGAGTGAAGACAAAATATTGAACAAAATTCGCAAACTTCTGCATTACATTGCACAAAATCTGATACTACATGTAACGAATAATTAATCCCATTCGAAATCGAATTAATTCAGTCACATCTCATTCCAGACCAGACCATTTCGAACCCCAGAAGACTTTGACGAAACCCGAAACTTTTCTTTATGTACCGCTCTGACATCCCGTAATTTAAATAACGCATTCTCTGAGTACACCCTAAACAAAGAAAATATTCCCAGAGGTGCACTCTAGCCTACATCCGCCACACCAACACACACTCTTCATGCCATTACAGCCATTCATCGGAACTTCATCACCTCTTTCCAAGGGAATACATGGACTAATTACTGACTTCATTTCATTTCGGTGTCGAAAATAACCCTTTAAATATTGAAAATTCCTTCTCAAGACGCGCGATTCGGAACGCCTTAATTTTAAATGACGCGCCGCTTTGATCCGGCTTTGGAATTCCCCCTCTGCGATCAGCGACGTGGAAGGATTGGTGTTTTAAATCTTCTAAGTAAGGGCATTCCTTTAAGACTTTAATAAGTAATTAATTAACCATGACGACGGAACGAATGGGACTTAGTTAATAATATGAAGTTTTGGAGTTAATTTGGGCTTCTTAAGGGAATACATATAGAAGAAAAAGGAAGGTTTGTTATATATTCAGTTATTAAAGGAAGGTTTTAGCTTTTACTTTTGGGATTATGAGTGGTGTGACGGTAAAGTATCATTCGATTATCGTGTGATAAATTTAAGGTTTTATGCTGCTCCCGGCTGTGAAATTATCGATGAAAATTATATTTGTTTGTTTTAAATTCTGTAATTTATTTTCATTACCTGGTTTAAATGGGAGTTCTTTCGTTATTGAAACTACTGCCGAGCTTTGATTGAAACTGTGTCACGTTAAAACAGAAATGAAGAACTTTTTAAAGATTGTCTTTGTCTAATGTTAAAGAATGGATTTGAACACTTGATATTTTTTTTTTCGAACAGAAAAATATCCCACGGTTAATATATTTTAAACTTTTCTGCCACTTAGAAAGCAGTTTATTTTGTAATACTAATCGTTTTTATTTGATTAATCCTTTTTTTAATACATAAAACACGTTTTAGTTTTTGTTTCCTGTACAGTAATCTTCAGTGATTTTTTAATTGTACAAGCTGAAGGTGAAATCAGCTAAACAATTAAATTAAAACAAATGATTACAAACTTAAAAAAAAAACATTTGCTGAGGGCTTGCTCTTGTATCATACGCTACGCTCATTACAATAGATGGAGTTACCCTCTAACTCGACACATTCCTCATGAAACCAGGATGAACAGGAGCCACAACATTGCTCCCATTCCTGTCCTTGATTTTCATTATTATAGTTAGCCCCACAAACAGAACAATGCAGGTTGCATTGTGTTAGCTGGCGCTTGCTGTTGCTCTGCGTTTTGCCCCTACACCTTCTCTACAACTTCCGTTGAGCTCTTCTATGTAGAAGCCAGACTTTCTCCACTTGTCAGCTCTCTTGCAATGTTCTTTCGTCTTCAACGATTTCCGTAGTTTGTTTTCAATGTTGAAATGGGACTCAGCTCTTCCAAAAGTGATGCTGCTGACCACGAGGTTTCATTAGTGACAATAGATGGACAATAGATGGGTTCCCATATTACCCTTAATCTTACTGCCCATATTTGCTCTATTATTCAATAGTTGGCATTACTGCTGTCGAAAGGAGAAAGAACGAAATCGCCCGCTCCCACCAATAGATACTACACTTCCATAAGATTGCTGCCATATAGGTTTCATGTAAAATTAATTAATTTTGCGTGTTAAATCATAAATAAAGTAACTAAAATATAATTTCTACCTCAATTTGAAATATAAGATAGCTGTACTTACATTAGAAATGGTCCGTTTGCATTTCTATTTGAACCGCACAATAACACAAACAAATAGCATAACCGCCATGACACTTGAGCATTGTCAATGCAGCTGTGCGAATGCACCACACACAACTCAAAACCATTAAGTTTAGTATGGATATTTGCTTAAATGTTCCATATTATCTTAGTAACCGTATTTGCCAAGTTTACCCTACTTCCTGAAATTATTTATTTACTCTCATTAGTGAAGATTTAAATAAATAAGATATTACTTAAAGAAGGCAGATTTGAATTTTTAGGCTTGGTTAGATCAACATCGCTTTCTGTATAGGAATGTAAAAAGAATTCTTCGTGATATGTAGCTTAGTTGCTAGTAAAAACGGCATTCTTTTTGGATTTATTTTAATATGGATTTATATAGCAACCGGAAACCATTTCATCGGAGTTTTTATTCCTCAAATGACTCACTATGTTACCTTAGCAAAAATATGTAACATTTATTTCAACAAAGAAATTTATTGTTTTTCTTCCTGTGTGTGTCCTTTATAGTTTTATAACCTTCCACTTGAAGTGGATGGTTATAAAGCTATCATGTACTTCATGGGGAGAAAGAGCGAGAGCGTAGTTTATTTTATTACTAAAATTTTCTTTGATTTTATTTCTCAGATCTTGCTTTTTATTTCACAAATTAATTTGTTTTCTTATTCTGTTAGACATACTAATTATGACAGCATAGGATATATTTGAAGAAATCATACCTAAAAACACTTTTTCTTTCTTTCTTTCTCATTTATGAAGTGATTTTTTTCACCGTTTTGAAATCCATTGATAAGCACATTGTATAGAACAGAGATTTCCGAGGCACGCAATTTTGGTTTCCAAGCTATTTAATGAATATAGCTATTAAAAGATTTAGATACTTTTGTTTATATATATTATTTACAAGGCATTAAAAAGCATTTAAATAAAAGCTATATTATACAATTAAATTATTCTTTCTTAACCGTCTAGGTGACATAGTTGGTTTGTCACTGGCCTTGTACGTCTAAGGTTGCGGGTTCGACCCTGGGCCCGCGACCGCAGTGGCCGAGTGGTCTAGGCATCAGATCATGGCTAGCGTGTCATGGGTTCGATCCTAGTACCACTAAAGATCCGCCGTGTAGGGGATCGAAGCACGTTAAATCTGTCGAGAGCTCAAACGTCCTCCCGTTGGTGTGGTGTGGTAGTTAGGAGAGGGGGTGCCAGCTCAGGTGTCGTCCGCGTCACTTGACCATGGTTCAAAATTACGCGGACCGTCGCCAAAAGCCCTCGTGTTGCTAATCAGTGCGACGTTAATATTCTCTCACTCACTCGACCCTCGGCCCAAGTCGGTGAATTTTCATGATACAGGAAATCGACAGCGTCCATATCGTATGATTATACGGCGTGTTAACGATCTCTAGAGTGTCTGTTTGGCTTGGGTGCTCTCGGCAAAATTAAATTGCTTAATTAATTAATTTTCGCATCGTCAGAGTTTAGGTGCTTTCCTCTGGGAAAGAAACTGGGTGCCAAAATTACATTGTAGCAATTAGTATCCACCTATATGGTGCCGCACTAAAAAGAGATACCAGCTCCAAGGGAATGTACTAGGTTGGCAATGTTAAAATACTAATCCAAAGCCTCATTAAAAAAATCATATAAAATAAAAACTTATATAAAAAAAAACCAAACAAAGGATATATACAACTTACAATTAGAAAAGCAAAAACTTTAAAATCTATATTAAACAAAAAAGGAATATTATATATATATATATACACAAGGGGTGATCAAATGAAAAGGTACGAAACGACATAAAAATGAAACAGTTAAATATTTGCATATTCCGCCAAGGGAGAATGTAGCGAGACATCTCGGGATGCCATTGGAGACTCTGACTGGGATTGGATCATGCGCGAGTGCCCGCATGCGCAGGGGAGAGCAAAGGCTCTTATAAAAAGCGGCGTCCAAATGATGCGAGCACAGAAAAAGCATTAACTCCGATGTGTACTGTGAGACACTCCGACGGCTACGCAGGTCCATCAAGAACAAAAGACCGGGGCTGCTCACGGAGGGTGTGGTTCTGCTCCATGATAACGCGCGTCCACACGTCTTCAGAGTCACACAAATGGAACTGGACAAGTTCCAATGGGAGACGTTGGACCATCCGTCCTACAGTCCAGACCTGTCACCCTGCGATTTCCATGTGTTTGGTCCACTGAAGAAACACCTGAAAGGAAAGCGCTTCAACTCGGACGACGTACTCAAGGACACTGTGAAGGACTGGGTCTCGTCACAGCCACAGGAATTCTGGGAACAAGGAATCCTGCGGCTTGTTCATCAGTGGGATCGTTGTGCTCAGGCCTATGGTGTATATTTTGAATAAAGTCTATATTTGTACCCACTGTGTCGTTTCGTACCTTTTCATTTGATCACCCCTTGTATATATATATATTATAACAACGCAGATAATGTATCACGACAAGAGTTATTTGGTACTCCAGGAGCACTAATTCGTTGATATATGAGTTTTTCATGGGGGGAGGGGAGGTAAGAGAAACACTATGGTCAGTGTTACTTGCTCAGGTATCGTCCTCGTCACTTGACCCTGGTTCAAAATTACGAGGTCCGTTGCCAAAAGCCCTTGTGTAGCTTAACAGTTTGACGTTAATATTCACTCACTCTCATTCTGGGATTCGAACCCAGGGCCCTACGGCACGGCAGTCAGCGTCACTATACACTATACCGGGTGCATAAGGCATCAATATATTATGAGATTTGATTACATAAGGTGTTCTCTTACAATGACAAAGAATATCTTTTTAAATTTAAAATGATAATTCTGATTGTAATTTTAAACAAATTTCTACTTGGAAAGTTATGTAAAATTTCTAAGGTTTGACCACCTCTTTTATAAATCCTCACGCTAAAAAAATTAGAAATTTAAACAAAAATTTAGAATGAACTATTTTTTTCTTGGAAAAATTCACTTATACGTAGGGCGCATGTATACCGTATTAAATTAAATATGGAATAAGAAACATATTTTTAAAGAAAACTTATTATTTTAGATAAAATTCTGATTAGTTAAGTGTAGAAATTTAAAATAGTAATACAATAATGTATAGCCGCCCATCCGGTTATAGAGATTAGTGACGCTGACTGCGGAGCCGTAGGGCTTGGGTTCGAATTCCGAAGGTATGGATGTTTGCGTTGTTATCCTTTCTTCCTTCTGATATGTTGCGGGGTGCACGGGGTTTATAAATTTGCTCAATAAAAAAAATAACTAAAAAAATATTATATGGAAACATTATAGAAAAAAAAGTAGATTGACATTGAAAAATAATGGTGTAAGAAGTCTGGAAAAGTTTGCTTTCTTAGAGCTTTTTTCAAGAGCTCCATGTCATGAAAGGAGTTCTGGGAAAAATTCAAACAATTACTCTATTGTGACGACAGTAAAACAATTGTTAAAAACACTTCAATCATTTTAAAAATCGTTAAAATATATTTTTAAAAATGTCAAAGCCAGATTTCCTATTTTTCCATCGGAATTCCAATTTCAAACCCATCAACTCAAATAATGACAGTCCTTTTGAATGTATTTAAAAAAAAATATTTCTAAATAAGTACTTCCAATTGTTTTGCTTGCAAGAGAGTAAAAAAATAAGTAAGAAATCTTAGAAAAACATAAATCTCTCTTTCTCTGGGAACTCAACACGTCGTTTTCCAGTCATTCACTTGAACGTAGTCAAAATATTTTCGCAAAAAAAGTCGAAATCACTACTGAAGCTGAAATAATAAAACTCCATTTTTTACGATGGCTAATAAAAGTTCGACCAATAATTGCTACCGTTCCTTGCAATTACGTCCATCTAAATTCTGCGCACTGAGCAGATGAGTGACAGTTAAAACATTCTCACTTCACTTCACTTGATTTGAGAAGCAGCAGACGATACGTGTATCCTTTTCTCGACGTTCGATTCTCAAAGGACATTTTTTTCTGTCGCTGAAGCGGTTAGCTGTAGTGCCGCTTCCGCTTAACTCTTCGCAAATCAAAGGGGTGGCATAAATTTCGAACATATTATGCAGAACAAAAGAACCAGATAAGAGTTCTTTATATATATATATGCATATATATATATAGTCTTTTTCTTTGACTGACGAAGCATTCAGAGGGAAAAAAAAAGAAAAAGAAATGGCTCACACACTGGACCAAATTGGGCACGTTCCGAGCATGTTTGGAAAGGAATCATCTGGAAAAAGCACATAATTTTTGTCTATTTGTGAAGAATGACCTTCATGTTTTTTTAGATGCCTCCGGAAAACTTTTTTTTGCAATAACTAAAGGAGTTTATTCTTGGTTAAATAGAGAATTTTTTTCATTATATAAAAAAATTATTGTTATAAGTCAAACCTATTTATAATGTGTTATTCAAACATATTTTCATTGAATATGCCTTTATATTAATTTTTTCCCCTTCAAATTTTGTGATTCTGAAATTTTAGTGATAGAGGCCCAGAAGGGCCCAGATAAGCTAGACTTAACCAGATTTTCAGGTTTTTAATTTCGATCCTCCCGTGCTATGGGTGTCTGTAAATCTTCTGCGCCCAGGGTCCGAAACGAGTTTAAATCGGCACTATATGCGCGTAAGTCTTATTTGTGCTTTGTGTCTTCCATTTCAGTTTTTCTATGTGTGTACATGTACAATAAACTGGATTAACCATAAAAAAAGGTCTCATCAATAACATCTATAAAACACCAACCAGCTAAATAATGATCATCGTTACAGTAATCGTTACCAAAGGCCACGATCATTTCATACGTATGTGGCCGCGGTAGCCAAGTGTACAGGGTATCGGATCGTGGCTTTCATGTCATGAGTTCGAGCCCAGTACCACTGAAGACCCGCCGTGTAGGAGAGCGATGTACGTTAAATCTGTCGAGAGCTCAATCGTCCGCCCGTTTGTGTGGTGTGGTGGTAGGGGGTGCCAGCTCAGGCATTGTCCTCTTCACTTGACCATGGTTCAAAATTACGAGATCCGTCTCCAAAAACCGTCGTGTAACTGAACAGTGCGATGTTAATATTCACTCACTCATGTCATATACAGGGTGGCTATAATTAAACTGTAAGTGTTCGAGGGGTGCTGGAGAGAAAACTACTGGGAATATTCAGATGAAATTTGGTATCTACAAGTTTGAGAACATGCGCAAGTCAAATATGCACAGAAAAAATGCCATTTTCACCCGATAGATGGCGCTGTACCATATTCCAGCCCTCACTGGTGGCATATACCACTTCCAAAACCGATATACAGAGCATTATAACATTCTTAAAGGAATATAAAAAATCACTCACAGTTTATCAAAATACCATACAATTCGTTTCAGTAATTAATTTTTAATGCATCTTGTGATCAAAAATTAACGTTAATTAAGATCACAAATCAAATAATCCATAAAGATGCTTTGGAAAAAATTAAACTATTATTTATTCAATGAAATCATCACATGATGTGATCAATATGCGAACCAACAGATGCGAAAACATGTTGAAAACGTTAAACAGCATGGTCCACCGTCGCATTAAAATTCTGTTGAAACACACCTCATGTGTCTCGTTATGCTAGATTTCAATTCAGCAGCAGAAGCATATCGTTCTCTACAAATCATATCTTTAGATGTTCCCACAGATAAAACTCGCAAGGATGAAGGTCCGGTGAACGTGGGGGTCAAGTTTTTTGAAACCTCTGCTTTTTACTCGGTCCGCACCAAAGGTGTCACGTAGCAATTTTGAACAGGTTTAGCGATGTGAGGTTGTGCTCCATCCTCCATAAATACCGTGGTTTCTAAACAATGTCTCTCTTGCAATGCTGAAATCAATTGTTCTCTCAGCATCGCACCTTAGCCAGTCCCTGTAACACTACAGCTTTTGAGACCACTTGGAGTTTGGGTCTCAAAGAAATATGGGCCCACAACAAAATCAAGTCAATCCACACCATACAGTTATAAAATCGGAATGGAGGGGGGTTTTCATGTTTAGCATATTGGTTGCTCGTTCCCCATAACCTGCAGTTATGCGCATTTACACAACCTGATAGTGTAAAATGCGCCTCGTCTGTCCACAAGATCTTCTGTATCTAAGTGTCATCCTCACTGATTTTCAACAGGACGAAGTTTGCAAAATCAATTCTTAGGATTTCATCAGAGGTTTCAATTCTTGAAGCATTTTAATTTTATACGGATAACGCCGAAGAATGTGGCGCAACACTTTATGCGCAGTTGACCAGGGAAGAGATAATGTCCGAGCTACACTTCTTACGCTCACTTGTTGCAGCTTACTGGCTCCTTAACTGATACTCGTCGTAGCATTAGCGTCATCAATTTGTTTCATTCTATTGCTGCTACGAGAATACGGGTAGTAAGGGCAGTGCAATTCCTACCTGCAATAGTACCGCAATCGCTACCGAGAGTCCGGTCAGGGCTTACGGGACGCCACTCTCTTGTGCTTGGAATAACGCCCACTTCTCCCGTTTCTTCAAATTTAGAAATAATTTTTTTCAATTCATTGACACACTCATTGATTTCTTCTTAATCCTTTTATATATACCGATATTATTTCAGAGTAGCTGAATAATTGCTACAATTCTCTGATAGAATATCTCCACTAACAATGGACATTCCTTCTTATTCAGTCATGATTGACCATTACTCAATGTGGTCTTGTTTTTATATTGTTCGAGGGCTTAAAATTTGCAAATATGCTGTCGATAAGCATTGAAACGAGGCACAGCGCCATCTATCAGGTGAAAATGGCGATTTTTATCTTTGCATATTTCATCTGCGCATGATCTGAAACGTGTAGGTACCAAATTTCATTCGAATATTTCCTGTAGTTTTCTCTCCAGCACCCCTTGAACACTTGCAGTTTAATTATGGCCACCCTGTATATACAATATACAAACGAACACACGCACGCACACATATAATATATGCACTATATATGAATGCTGTATATATGTATGTGCGTGTGTGTATATAAAACTATTATAAATTCTGTGCTCTGAGAAGATACACAAATCACAATTAAAAAATTTTGACATTGTAAACTAAGAAAAATTTATATTAATTTTCTTAATTTTATGCTTAAAATAGAACATTCTTAATATTTTCTTAATTCATGCTTACTTTACTTTTCTTGAAATAAATGTAAAATAACCTTAAATTCTCACAGACAAATTAAAAAATAAAATAATTCATATGATTTTTAAAAAATATATCGATAAATTTTTAATCAAGTATATTGAATGATAGATTTCTATCTTTTTAAGAACTTATTATTCTTTTAGTAAAACTAATTACGACAACGCTATGCAAGAGTAAGTATTAAAATGTTTTGCCATTACTGAACAATAGAGAGCACCCACACACACACACACACACACGCACACATGTTAAAAACATAATTCTTTTTTTCAAATGCAAAATGGTCGTTGATGCACAGAGCAATTGCAATTGGTATGAATGACTAAAAACAATAAGTATGAAGGCAAAATGTTGTTTTAGAGCTCAAATGAAAAACACATTAACGAATGAATTAATGAAATATTTCTTACTATTTCCATTGTGCTAAAAGCATCATATTTTCAATTTAATTTATATCTTGTACATCGTCTTTTACTTACTCAAACTATTCACTAAATCTTAAAACGACAGATATTAATGGAAAATTTTTTGTGTAAAATGCATTTTTTCTTTTTGTGTGCATGAATATACAATAGGGGAAGAAATAAATTTTGTATACAAATTGAATGAAGCAAAAATGAGTAATGATCGTTATATGGCAAATGCGCATATGGTTATCTTTAAATGAGAATACTTATCAGTCCTAGACTCCTCGCCAATTATTAGTTATTTTAATCCCAAGGAAACCACTTTTTTCTTTGTTTTTCTGGTATGTTATTCTAACGGGTTTAGTTACGTGAAATCACGATAATTAGATATGTGATTGCTTAGAATGTCTTGTCTTAAAAGAAATCAAATCAACCGATTTGCTGAGTAACATACATCTAAATTTCGTAATCAGTTCAAACGAGGGGGGGGGGGTTGAAAGTTAGATCACAGTCATCAAAATTATTCTTAAAAATATTCTTTTTCTAAATTTTAAAATTGTATTGAGCAGGGCTTCTCAAACTTTCAATCTAATCGACCCAATATTCAATCACAATTTTCACCATGCCTCCCACCTCCATATAATGACAATGTATAGAATTCAATAATGATATAATGTGACGCGCTAAAGCTGCACACAATACGACTGTGACCTCTTAAGTGTCACCGGCATATATAAACGTCACTCTTACCCAAAGCGTTAATTGCCCCGGACGTATATATACGTCTTTCCGAAGTACGATCTTTTCTGTGCATTGCTATCCATAAAATTATCCCGAAGGCTTAGGAATGCAACCAAAGGACTTTGACAGTGTTTATGAAGGATTTCAGAGGATTTGGTTATTTTAATTCCTCCCCCCCCCCTAAAGTGCTCCCACGTGAAAACGGTGGCACTGGGAAGTGAATTGCGTAACTTTTATTCGACAGTCAAGGGATAAATAAAAAACCCTACAAATTATCAAGATAAGTGTTCATTTTTCTAAATAATTTTATACATAACAAACCCATGGCATCACTGGAAATTATTTCTTAAATTTCTTGGACTTTATTGGAAAAACTGTTTCTTAACTTAGTATTGTTAAATTAATTATCAAATACATTGTGTAGTATTGATACATTTATAAGTGTATTATATCAGCGTCGATGTGTATTTTATTTTTTATTATGTCAGAATGCATTTTGCTTGTTTACTTTCAGTAAATTAATAATTTTTTTAAAAAATCTTTGTTTTTGACTTTTTAATATGCTTGCGCCCTTCTCGTAGTATTATCACGCCCCCCTGAGGGGGAGCACAGTTTGAAAAACGCTGGTATAGAGTAAATTAAGTTAATAGATTGAAAAAATTAAAAGAATTTCAGGAATAGAGGTATGAGTTTAAAGGTGTCCATGTTGCAAAACAAAAACAATTTAAACGACTGATTGTAAGATTAGATGTATTGGGAAACGATCACTTTTCTGTATTTAATTTTTATTACAACAAAGAGGATTAATTTTAAATATATAAGTGGAAACATTTTTTTTTTATTTTAGAAAAACCCGTTTTTAGTGTCTAAAATCTATGTGTTGATATACTAGCTTAAGCACTTTGTGTTCTAATACTGTCCTATTTTGTGATCCACTGCCACAGGTTTAAAATGTGAGTAAAAAAAATTGATTCATTTTTGTTTATTTTCTTAGAATAGAATATTTAATATGTAAATTATGGAAATAGTTATGCTCATGTAATACGAACGTGAAAAATTACTTAACTTAATTAAATTAACTAGATGACTGTGTATTGGTGTATTTTTTTAACGCATTATGACTTACTTATAACATTTGTATTATTAGTACGTGATAGTTAAAGTAAATTAATAACTAAGATAATTAAAAATTCCAGTGCTTCAATATATACTGTATTTAGACCTTATAATAGGCCTACCTTTAAAATTGAGATTATTGTTATTTAAGTGGATTCCATTGCCTCTCACTTTGTCAAAATTGAAAACTTTTAACGTTTTCATTTTTATTCTGGCTTGCTTACAGATACTTTAATACAGTTAGATTTGACAAAAAAAACTTTAAATATGATATTCTGTCTGCCTTAAGACATTTCAGCAAAGAAATTTTAATACTCATACATTCTCAGCATCTATCAAGAAAATGCGAAAGAAAAATATGTGGATTTTAAATTCGAAGCGTTATAGATATCCTTGCCAAAATACAATAAAAATAAATATACTTTTATTCTATTTGTAGTGTATACACGTTGTTCCACAGAATTATTCATGTTTTGTGAAAAGAATGATATCAATCATTATATAACTCGATATTTTTCTTTCAGTTAGAATTCGGGAGTTTATGCTGAATATCATTCTACTATGAATTATATTTATAAACGTAATATCTGATCAAACATAAATTTTTTCTGGTTTATGTTTAAAAGCATATCTCAGAGGGAAAAATACACAGTGGCATCTACTTCATACAATAAAACGTACAAGACTTTAAAAAAAAAAGCATAATTTACCAGACATATATAATATGGATTTGCATCCTTTCCAGAAAAATTCCGTGAATTTTTTCTGTTTCCAATCTCGAAGAGTGAATATATTTATAAATATATATTTTATATGTTTTGAAACCTTATTACGTATGCACGTAGATTGTTCGCTCTTCCTTCGTTGAACTGAAATTGTTTTTATTTATCGAAAGATATGGTTTTTCAAATATTCTTAGCCATTATGAATTGTAATAGTAGTTGCTATCCTTTCAGAAATCATAAATTCCCTAATAAATAATATTGCATTTATATCCGTTATTATAAATTTTTAAAATTATTTAGTACTAAGAATAAAGAAATAACATTTAAACTGATTAATTGACTTGATTTAGTTTGAAATAAACATCCCTCGCCAATAGCAACCTCATTTTTGATATATCTCTTTCAAAAATAATTCAAGTGAAACGATGACACTAGACTGGTACCTCATCCTTTTTATTTCCACATCACATAAGGAAGGGATGGCCAATCTTTTGGGAAGAGTGCCACTATTTGATAAAAAATAATTAACGTGCCACTTCCTACTTTTCCAACATATAAATGTGGAAAAGTGAAAAAATGTTACTTATAAACTTATTATGGGATTTTTACTCAAAGAGCACATTTTTTAATGCAAGTCTATGTAGTTGAAATTTTAAAGAAATATAATAAATAAGACGAAAGTACAAAGAGTTAGGTTTTTATTTTAATAAACTTTTAATAAGTTCAATCAATTAGGTTAGGTATAAAATAAAAAGGAGTAACCTTCATCATTTAATTCAAATAATTATTGAACGCTCAGTACTTACTTAATATGGCTTTTGAATTACTAATTTTTTTATCAAGTCATCTATATAGGGATTAGCTCTTACAGATGCCCACAAAATTAGGTTATTATAGATGCACATCAGTTAGTTTTGAGTGTTATTTATTTATTATATTCGAAACACATTTTTTGATCATTTATTCATTCATCAGAAACGAACCTGGGGTACCCTAGTGATCCATTTCTATTTTCGACCCTCTATCTTGTCATTCAATTCATTCTTTCTTTCTCCTTACGTCTAGACCACAGATATTAAAACAAATGTTTGGCGCAGTATAGCCGAAATCGGCTCTTGCGCCAATAAACCCCAAAATCACTCACTCATGCATCAAAAAACATTTATTCGTAAAAATATTTTGATCCAAATTATGAGGGTTTTTTTTTTTGTCTGAGACAACCTCACTTCAATAAAATTGTAAAAAAAGAAATGGTTACTTGTTACCTTCAAATTTTTAAAAAATTTTCAGTAAATCTTCGCGTGCCACAGTTACAAACTACAACGACACATTGTGGCACGCGTGGGCCACCCCTGATATACGGGACTTCGAAAAAAACACAATTTAATTTAACCTATCCCAAATTAGGATTATTCCATGCGAGGATTTTTGGCACAATCTGAACCCGAATCTATGACGTTTTCGGCTGCGAAATTTACGATCCCAAAATCATAATTACTACTGATCCTTAATTTTTAAAAATTTATTTATTTTCTAGCAATCTTAAATAAAAAAAAAATTAATAATAAGAAACCCCTGAAGTGCTTTATATTAATCCATTAGGAACTCATAAAGATGAGATATATTTTCAATAACTCCAAGGGTAAGGAAAGTAATTGTATTAAAAAGTTTAATTGAAGTAATAAAATTTAATTTTAGAAAAAAAAAATGCTTTTATATTTCTTAACAAATAATGCAAACTTAGTATTTAAGAAGTGGAATCACTGAATTACCCATATAAAAAATCATAATAATGACTTATTTTAAAAATAATTATTTGCTATGTATTGTCATCTGCTGTGGCAAACTGAAAAATTTGTGGCAAACATGATAAAAACCATTGCTTACTTACTATTTTTGGTTGCGCACATTTACATTTTCCGGTTAAAAGTTTTAATATGAAAGTAATAAAGATAATTACCAAAATTATATCTACTTGTGTAATATCCAATAACCCATTACAGATTAATGCAACTAAAATATATTAGTAATATTTAACAAAATAGTAATTAATGATAAGAATATTAATTACTAATATTCATTGCATGTTGAAATTATACAGTTTTGTTATGCATTTTTTATTTCATGAGATCTTAATTAATATAAAAACTAATTATAATCAAAATATCTCAAATTGATTGAAATTTTTGCAGTATAATTACTTATTATGTTCCGAATGAACTGAATTACATAAGAGGTGGGACGTAAAACATGTATTTAAAATTACATGAAATTCTTTAACAGCTCTTCATATTACAATGGATTCATAAAAAAGTAAAATTTCGATAAACTATATAAAAAATCCAATCCTTGTATCGAAAAGAATTTAAAAAAGCATTCGCAAGCTCTATGTGGTTTACCGATTTTAAGTATTTGGTTTGATTTTTTTAAAAGAAATATCAGTGCAGATTTATTTGAGACATTAAAACAATGCATAATCTTTTCCGAAAATTGAGGGAGGAAATACTTTTCTTCGCCTGGATTTCCCACTTACGAAACGTATTGTTGTGAACAACGTCAGCAATGTGCGACACGCGGACTTGGCCATGATTTGAGTCACCAAGTCGTCCTTCCCAATCGGCGGCGTCGCTTTTAGCTAATGACACTCCGGCTAAGAGTTAGTCAACTCCTGTCCATGCCTTATCACGTTCTGCAGATTCAAGGTCTATCTGTGTGACGTCGCATGAGTGACGTAACGAAGCGGCTCCAACAGGATGCCACACACTGAGCCACGTGGGTGTCCTCTTTCGAGCCAATGACGACTCGTTTTTGAAGCATTCGAACCCGCCTCCTCCCAAACATCAAAACAGCCGAAGGAAGAAAGGGGAGGGCAGCAGGAATGAATTAAAACAAAATGAAAGAAAAAGACCACTTTTTTGCCAGAGAGAAATGGAGGCTTGGATGGGTCTCACGTACGGGTGAAAGAATATTTCGCTTGACTGAGGCAATGGCAAGAGTGTGGTCACTCAAGACCATGTGGCTTGTGAAGGAAAGTTCATTAATTACATTAAAAAAAAAAGCAGAATGACAGGACTTTTTTTTAAAACTCATACAAATTTATTAAGTAGAAAATTCATTGATTAAAATATTATTCTTTGTTCCAGTGAAAGGAACTCAATACAGTCGACTCTCGATAATTCGAAGTTGAAGGGACCAATAAAAAACTTCGAATTATCAAAAAGGTAGAAAAAATTTCCCAAAATTCAAGAAGAGAAATTTTTTTCTAACACATTTAATTTGAAACTATACAATAAAGCAACTATTGTACATATGTAGGAAATTATTTTTGAGTATTTTTAAAAAGTACATACTATACAGAATTTAAAAATTCCTGTATTAAAAGAATACATACTGTACATAATTTTTTTTTGATGAAAAAATCTATTATCTTTTTTTGTTTTATGGCATTCAATGTAACTTTGTCAATAGATTTTTCTACTATAAATTAAGCTTTAAAAACGTCCGCATCAACATGATTTTGAAGGGAAAATTTATGTAGTTTGTTTAGTGATACTTTTGACCATCTGTCAGAATAATTGGAGTCAACTCCAATGGTCATCAAAGGGGCTACGTTACAGGAGAGACAAGCAGAGACAATGCAACACAAAACATGTAAGCTCCAACCTGTTTGCTACAGGTCTCTACATGATGGTAAATGTTTGAATTGTCAAGAGTTTTATAAGATAACTTCGAATTATATATATATATATAGCGTGTTGCAGTCTGCCCAGTCACAGATTTTACTTCGAAATAATGAGTGTACCAAAACGTATTGTTTTAGTTCGAAATATCAAGTTTTTCTAGGGGCTGAGCATTATACTTCGAATTGGTGAGAGGTTCGTGTTATCGAAAGCTTGGATTAGCGAGAGCCGACTGTATATCTATATATATAAAGGAGAAAAGCGACTCACTCACTGACTGACTGACTGATTGACTGACTGACTGACTGACTGACTGACTGACTAATCACGATATCTCTGGAACTATTCAACCTACATACTTGAAATTTGGTAGACATGTTCCTAGACATCAGCTAAGAACGGATTTTCCGAAATACGAAACGCAAGAGGCGTTACGGGGGTTAAGGGGCGTTAATAAATAATTGTTTCCATGTTTAAACTACTCAATGTACAGTTTTGAAATTGGGTTAGCAGATTCCTTTCATACAGTAGAGATCCGCTACAAAATGAGTTTGGTGAAAATCGTCCCCCAAGTGGCGTTGCAGGGGCTTAGGGGGCGTTATAGATAATTATTTTCATTTTAATACTATTTGACGCACTGTCTTAAATTTTGATAAATAGATTCCTTTCGTAGAATAATGATCAGTTACAAAACGGGTTTTGTGAAAACAGACTTCTAAGTGGCGTTGCGGGGGATTAAGGGGCGTAATAGATAAATATATCCGTTTTTTAAACTACTTCACCTACCTGCTTGAAAATTGGTAGGTAAGTTTCTTTCATGGAGTAAATATCCGCTACAAAATGGGTTTTTTAAAAAATTGACCCCCAAGGGGTGTTGTGGGGGTGGGGGGTTTAAGGGGCGTTATAAATTCCGATTTTTTAACTATTAGACGTACAGTCTTGAAACTTAGTAAGCAGATTCCTCTCATAGGGTAGAGATACGCTACAAAATGGGTTTCGTGAAAAGTGCCCCCAAGTGGGCGTTGCGGGACTTAAGGGGCGCTATAAATAATTGTTTATGTTTAAACTACTCAATGTAATATTTTGAAATTGGGTTAGCAGATTCCTTTCATACAGTAGAGATCCGCTACAAAATGAGTTTGGTGAAAATCGTCAACCAAGTGGCGTTGCAGGGGGCTTAGGGGGGCGTTATAGATAAATATTTTAATTTTTAAACTATTTGACGCACTGTCTTTAAATTTGATAAATAGATTCCTTTCGTAGAATAATGATCAGTTACAAAACGGGTTTTGTGAAAACAGACTTCTAAGTGGCGTTGCGGGGGATTAAGAGGCGTAAATAGATAAATATATCCGTTTTTAAACTACTTCACCTACCTGCTTGAAAATTGGTAGGTAAGTTTCTTTCATGGAGTAAATATCCGCTACAAAATGGGTTTTTTAAAAAATTGACCCCAAGGGGTGTTGCGGGGTGGGGGGTTTAAGGGGCGTTATAAATTCCGATTTTTTAACTATTAGACGTACAGTCTTGAAAACTTAGTAAGCAGATTCCTCTCATAGGGTAGAGATACGCTACAAGATGGGTTTCGTGAAAATTGCCCCCAAGTGGCGTTAAGGGACTTAAGGGGCGTTATAGATAATTATTTCCCTTTTTAAACTATTAGACGCACAAACTTTATATTTGAAAAAAAGATTTCTTTCATAGAGTAGAGATCAGCTATAGAAGGTTTTGGGAAAACAGACCTCTAAGTGGCGTTGCGGGGGATTAAGTGGCGTAATAGATAAATTTTTTCGTTTTAAAAACTAATTGACCTACCTGTTTGAAAATTGGTAGGAATGTTTCTTTCATGGAGTACATATCCGTTACAAAACGGGTTTGGGGAAAATTGACCCCAAGGGGTGTTGCGGAGGGTTAAGGGCAGATATAAG
>BMAO01036868.1:0-45325 GCA_019973975.1 Trichonephila clavata
ATGCAAATCATATATATTTTTTCCAGTTTTATCTGCAATATTTGTGAATTCAGAATACTTGTATTTGGAAGTCTAATAGCAGTATCACACACACAAACAGCTGCGGACTGATTTTTAGATACATCATTTCAGTAGTATTCCATCTCTTCGAAGTATTGTTTCTCACAGCGACCTGATAATGTTTGGGTAATGTCATTTTATCAACAGGAAAAAATTAGTGATAAAACTTCGAAGTTATATAAACTATTTTTAGAGCGGTATTGAAATCAATTTTAATTAATTATTACAATTCAAAAAACTCAAAACATAATACAGCAGAAATGATTTTTGTAATGAAAATAGAAATTAATAAACATATCACATTTAAAGAGTTTCACACAAAACAAAGTTAATTAATTCAATTTAAGAGTGGAAAAATACTTTAAAATGAAACCGAAACCAAAACCATAGCTTAGAAAACTTTAAATATCTTAAAAACTAATTTGTTAACAGACCTGAAATCTGGTGTCAAGCTTCTTAATCCTATAAACCACAAGAAAATGCAAAAAGAAAAAAAATCGGTAAATATGAAATTTGTAGGGTACTGTGTAGTCTTAATAGAGAGTGAAGGGTCAACTTAGGCATCGTTCACGTCACTTGATCATTGGTTCAAACTACAAGATTAGCTATCAATACTTCTTGTTTTGCTCCGAAATTGTGGTCTTAATTATCAATTAATTAATCAAAATGATATCGTTATGAAAATGCTGTTGTTAATTAAATATAGCACTTGTGCAAAGTTAAATTCACCGAGTCTTTTTTTTTTTTTACGTTGTCTTAAGTGATTGCTCATTTATGGGCATATTGGGTCCTGACTTTGCTTTGATATGAAAAAGCATTAACGATTTCATATGAAATGTTATCAATCTTTAGTGACTTTCAGTGGTTAATCTCATAATTTTGAATTCTTGTCAAATGGTAAAAGCTACATTTTCCATGAGCAATTTGTGGGAAACAATGGGTGTGTTTTTGACAAAACACACACGTTGTACACTACCTTCGTCAAAATTTAACTTCGAAATTAAATACAGAGAGGGCTCTTTCGCAAAACACGTGCATGCCTTCCCAGGATATCGAGGTGTATAAATCAAGCAAAGAACACACCACAGACACTCCTAAAATATTTATTATTGGTCCGCTGTTAAATCCGATGCAACTGTTAAAATACTAGGGCATACTGTTTATATACCTTCCTTCATTGTTCAGGCAAGTTTTTCCATTTCCTTTTTGTGCACGGATGAAGATATTCTTGTTTTCTGGAAGCTAGTTTCGAGCAACGAGACGTAGTTGCAAGGAATTCTGAATATTTTTATTGAATTTAAATCTGGGGAAACTTGATGGTCAGAAGAGATGTTGAATATCATGGCTGGTCTTGACAATCCTGAGTAGCACTTGTGTGAGGACACGTCATTTTGTCTTTCATAAAATGGAATGTACAGAAATGAAGCACACGGAGTGAGGGAATTTCATAATTGCATAAATCTTTTTCCACAATTCCATTTCGTATAATATGTATCGCCATCCAGCCATTCACCATGATTATGGTAGACCATATAGAGCTGGATACATTATGCTTTCATTGAAAATAGTATCCGACCTTCAATTTTCCGCGCACAATAGAGATTCAGCTTACGCGCTTGCTTCACTAGGTATTTTAGGATGATTTGCTATAAGACTATATACTTTTTTAAGTTACTGATATATAAGTCACACCACACCAAGCATTAACTTTTGTTTGTAATGAAATATACTTTTATAAACCTCACCCCTCTTAATTTAAAAAACAAGATTGAACATGAAATTCTGAAATGGAAGTATACCAATTTTTTTACATCCCATAACCTCCTCCAGAGTAGATTTTCGAAACATTCCAGTCTAGTCTCTAATCAAAAAAAAGAAATATGCTATCAAGTTTAAAAAATGTGGCCGGTGAGTTTGAATTTCTATCTATAACCCCGAAACCAGTCACAACCTTTCAGAGCGATTTTCCAAAACCATTCCTATCGGATCTCTACTCAACAAAAGAAACATGTTTAACGAATTTCAAGTCTACCGGGAACAAATAATTCAAAAACGGAATTTTGTTTTTACCGGTACTCCTCCGTAATCCCAGAACCCTTTCCTTCGGAGCCGATTCCTGTGAAACTTATTTTCAGTGGATATCTACTTAACAAAGGAAACACTGCTTACCAAAATCTGTAAGCAAATAAAACGGAACTAGCTAAGCGTGGGTAATTGCCAACATCTATGTCTTTACTCGACGAAGAAGCATGCTTACCTATTTCAAGTGTGTATGTCTAATATTCCAAAATCTCATAATGATGATTTGCTTATGATTTACACAGAGTTCCGAATTCATGGTACAACTTAGGGTAGGAAGACATGTACATAATTTTGCAATTTACAAGTGGTGAGTGTAAGTGTAGTTTCCAGCTCAGACCCACGTGATCTTCTCGACAAAAATATGCAACGGATCTGTCTCAGCTAATTTGTTCTTGGTTCGGGTAGCAGTGCATTGTTTGCTGGGTTTTAGCTCGAATCCAGGATTTCATCGGATATTTACAGTTTAATATTTTACTTGGCATGTATTGTTACATCTTGTAAGTTTTTTGTTATGTTTGGTTACCAATAAATCAGGAAAAGACAATTTAAGGACTCCAGAATATTGTAACAATCATACGTTAAGAAATAATCCTAGTTTGGAATGTATGGGCGCCAGTGAGGAACAGACACAAATGATAAGAGGCGAAAGGAAAGACAAAGGGTTTATTGAAAGCGTCGTTGACAAATGTAATGTTTACAATAACTCTTCATAACTGCTCAGCACATGAGCTTTGAAGTCCAGCTTCAGCGCACATTGCTGTAGTTCCCACTGACAGTCGGAGGAGATAGTCTACAGGAGGAAAAGCTTGCAATCGCTGAAAATGGAAGAGGTGTAAGCGATTTTCGTTTGATACTTTACAAACGGACTGATGATTCTCACTTACGCGATCAATAACAGCGCTTGAACCCGACTCTGGTCTATTATCCGCAACGTTCAAAATGCTTTCTTCCAGACTGAACTGCGTACAGCTCTTCGTCGACCAGCATCATGTCTGGTGACGTGGAATGGACGTGTTTGGCGAAGCTGATGATGTAACCGCTGAAAAATTCTATGATCCGGCATTCGTCGATCAGGAAACTGCGCGTGATACATTCGTAGAGCAGCTCTGCCATTACCATTTGCATGACCGTACATGTAAAGAGTATCTGCAATTTCGGCATACGTACACATCTCCCATCATAGACGTCAGCTCAATTGCGAATAGCGCTTTACCCTAATGAGCTGCATCGTGTTTGATAGGCTATATATTTAATGCCCCCTGATGGCAACGAAATCAACCGATAACTTAATTTTTCTTTTCTTTTAATCCTCCTGTTTGCGCCTTAAAGCGTCACTTGCAGAAACTCCGATAACATTTCCTACACACCAAAAGAAAGGAAAATTGTTACAACAAGTCCTGTATCTACACCTTTAAAGTTCTGGTACTTCGAATTAGTGGATCGCACCCTGTAATCTTATAATTAGACTAGCTATAAAAATAATTAACTAGCAACCTAAACTTTCAAGGTATTTCGAAACCCTCTTTCCAAAGAAAAAATCCGATTTTACAATAAATTTGTATTTGTACCAAATTAAACTAATATGAAAGTCAAATCATTTCGTTTTATTTAAACATGAATTTAACCAAAATGCCTTTGAATGCGAATGAAATAGTTCTCCAAATAGAACATTTAGTTTCTTAATCAACAACAGCGAATACAGTAACGAATATTTTAATAATTTTATTTAGAATTTTTTCGGTACGTTTAATGTGTATATCATTAAAGGCTTCTTCGTCCTGATGTAAGGGTTTCATGAACCCAACTTCGTGAATCAAAACGTGATCTTGCACACGTTTAATGGTCCTTGGAACCATGTGAAATCTTGTTTTAAATTAATTTCCGTATTACAGTCACATTTTTCCAAGAAACGTGGAAAGAAATTCTTTATGGCACATTAACCAAGAATGTTAGTGAATCTAAAAACTATGAAAAATTCGTTTTCCCCCCTATTTTTTCAATAAGCGATTGCTCATCAGAAATGTTAAAATTTCTCTTTAATCGAATTGAATTTCAAATAACTTTTTCACAATTGAAAATAAAAATTCTGGCATTAAGCTATAATATTTTATCGATGAAGTAAAAATAAAATGCTGTAAAAAGAGATTCGAATGTTACCGAGAGAAAGAGAGATTGATTAAATTTAAAAACAATTAAGATATTTATTATTTTTTAGAAATAACTTGCATATTTTAAGTAATGAATACTTTTTGATTTTTTTTTCATTTTATGTTTGGTTAATTTTTCTTCATATTTTGAAATTTCACAACAGATGCATAATATTTTAAAAACTATATTTTATTTATATTTTTCTTTCTATTATTAATTACAAAAAAAATACATAACGTATTAAAATTCTTCTACACGTTTTAAAATATCACTTTAAAGGTATATTAAAAAAATATAATACAATAATTTTTTAAAAATTGGGATTTTTGAATTTCTAGAAGCTTTTTACCCAAAAGATATTTGAAGATATATATTTTTATAAAAGACAGAATTGTGATATAATGCAGTTCACAAAAGTTTTGGCTCTTATTTTAGATTCTATAAAATTACATTTTTAAACTGTTTTCCTTAAAATATTTCTAACTATTTGCAATGAAGTTATATTTTGATTTTATTCCTTACAAAATTATCAATTTTTTCAATAAAATAATCATTTAATTAATTAAAAAAGAACTTATTATTTATAGCTAAAATAAATATTTGTAAGGTTCTTGGATGTTAAAATTAACTATATCATTTGCTTCATGTTTAAAAAGCTGTTTTGGAAAGAAAATTCCTATTTCTTTATGAATTTCTGAATCTGATATCGTTGTACTATATAGTGATTTAACAAATATTTTCTACAAAAACATCTTTTTTTTGCTTATATAATAATAAAATAATTACAAAATAATTTAATCAGTTGCCAATTACTACTTTTAATGTTCTAAAATGTTTGAGAAAATAAAAATTAGTTTTCAATCCTGAGCAGTATGAATAAATGTGCTGTAAGACTTTCTGGAAAGCTTTACACAATCAGTTGTGTTTCAAATTTTTATAAAAGCATCGAATCAGGGTGTGAATTAGACATATTGGGATGTTTAAATGAAGAAAATCAAATGCTTAAAAAAGGAAGAAAAATGCCAATGTTGTTAGTTAAACGCAATTTATAAAAATAGAAAATTGCAAAAAGTTATATGCAAATTTTTGCAAAGATGAACTTTGGCAATTAGGGATGCATATATTCAAAGTTTTTAGTAACCAAAATTTTGAAAAGTGTATCTAAATTTTAACTAAACGTAAAACAAATTATTTCATGTATATGGCAAGTGATTAAATTTATTTATTTTGATTTGATTACATGTGGCAACGCGTCAGACTGACCACTTGCATGGAACGTCTACTAATGCACCTCAGCGCCCAAGATCATGTATACTGAGATGGGCGCAGTTACCTTTGCCCTTCATGGGCTGTTGCGCCACTGAGTTTAGTTTATATATGACGATAAGGCTGTATGTTCGAGTAAAAAAAATAAAAGCTTCATGAAAAAAATTCAGTTGAAAAAGCAGCACTGTCCTCCAAATGGCAAAGGCAAAATAATTTAATCAACAAAATCCACACATACCAACAAAGTCTTAAATATTCTGGTTTTTGAAATTATTTTTAACTTCGTTCGCGTAATTTGACTTCAGTCCCTTTTTTTTGGAGCAACTGAGCAATGTTAATTTATTTTTTGATTTTTTCTTTATAAATGCAACACATAGTTTTGTATGGAACCTAACAAATATATTGTTTATCAAATGTATTAGAAAAATCACTCTGTTTTAATTCTTTCAACATTAATTTTATATTGTTGGAATTCTTACAGTTTTTATTAAGGAAAATATTTTTTTCAAAATTCTTCACATTTATAATGGTTTGAATTTTTTTAAAGAAAGAATTTTTTTATACTTACTATTCATTTCTTGGATGTTGAATTATAAAGATATAAATTACAAAACTGCAAAGATTGTAATTCTATCCAAAATTCATAAGTTTTTCTTGGAATATATATTCAAATATCAGTAAAAATAATTTTGATATTAACAAAACAATGTTACTTGCAAATTTTCACCCTTACTTATGTTATATAGGTTAGAATACTTAAAAAAGTAAGATTAAATCTCAGAATAAAATACAGCATAAAAACATACTACATCATCAAAAGAACAAAAGAAACCCAGACATTCCAAACGACAATTTTTCTTCTCTAACGACATTTTCCAGAGCAATTCCCCACCAAATTCCATCGTTTGTGTGGCGGGAAAGAAAGATTCTTTTCCAAAGAAAAGAATAAAATGGCGGTGAACGGAGAAAAAACAAATCTTTCGGAACACGACAAAAAACGGAGAAAATATCCGGTTAACGAAATTACAACTTGTCCTCTAGGGAGCGGCGTCCATTCTTGGACTGACCGATAAGAAGGAAAGTGGTCAGAATGTCTTTTTCCACGAAAAAGAATAAAACCGAAGACAGAAACAGGATACGATTGTTATTCAAAATACTTCCTCGCGGTTCGTGAGAAGATTTCACTTTTAAGCAGATCATTTTCCTGCTCTATTTTATTTTTAACCGAACGAAATCCTCGATTTTTTTTTATTCTTAACTTCCCTATTCTCTTTTGGAGGTTAGGGTTAGGGAATATTCAATTTCCTCAATCGTAAACAGACTGTGCAGCAATTTCAAATTGGATTTGTCGAATGGATTGCTCGGATAGAATGGGTCAATTTATAGGGAATGGAAGAACTTGATATCATTTCGAATTTTCCAGAACAAATTCGAATACTTTTAATAGTATAAGATGCGCGAAAAATTCGGTACGTTTTTTAAAATAAAAGATAATAATGTATTTTCAATACATTTATATTCATCGTTATTTATAACTTTTTTTGTGCGTGATTGGTGGCTATGGTGGCGAGGGGTAATGGTTATGAACACATGGTCAGCGCTGTCGAGTCGCGGATTCGAAACCATGTACCACTGAAAACCATCGTGTTCAGGGGATGATGTACGTTATATTTGTCAATGCTCAAAACCTTCCTGTGTGGTGTGGAAGTTTGGTGATGGGGGTGCCAGCTCAATTGTAGTTCTCGTCACTTAACCATGATTCAAAATTACGAAGACCAATAGTGTTGCTCCCAGAAGTTGACAAAAATAAAAATCTATGTGATTACCACGAAAACCCAGTGATTTAGGTCACGATCATAAGTTCGAGTCCTGGGATCATTTAAGACCTGCTGGGTAGACGGGCTCATTACAAATTCATTCTGTAGAGGCTCAATTTAATTTTATTTGATTGACAGAAAGTGGGAAGGTTGGCTTGCCATAGAACTGGTTATATAAATCGCTCTTTTTTAAACCTGCCATCAGGTAGTAGTGTTTAAAATACTGCAGAGTGCATTGCTTTTATTGTTTCAAAAATTGTAATCATCTATTTTAATCCTTAGTACTCAAATCATTTCTGTCTTTTTCAAGTACATATTAAAAATTATACACAAATATAAAAGCGTTTCCCTTAAAAATTTATTCCCTCTCTTAACTTTTTTGATATTTTTCAATTAAATTTGAGTTATTAACTGTGTCCTCTAATGGGCTCAATTCATGTGATGTCATAGTCACATGCTAATGATAACCATGTGTTTTTATCCTATCAGCTCAAAATCTCATGTTACGTCATTGTAACACGATAAAAGCAGTAATGTTTTTCCAGCTAATCAGTTCATGCACTTTGTTGTTGCCAATTTTTGATTTTTTCAGAAACTTCCTCTGAAAAAATTGAAATTTGTCAACAACAACAATGCGCATAGGTAGATACATAGGATAACATACAATTTTTTTTAAATTTTAAAATCCCTTTGAAAAAAAAGTTTATTATAATGTTCGGACATTTTTATCCAATTATAAAATTTGAAATTTTACCCAAGTTTTACAAATCGAAGAAAAAGTACAATTAGTTTGATGTCTGTTTTTAATTCAATGGAGAACACGTGTTTGTCTTTATCATGTGACCGTCATGAGTTGAGCCCATTCTGTTTTCATGTAGGATTCACATGATCAATTACGTTAAAACGCCGCAGAAAATAAAGTTAAGTATTGTTATATTTCTTACTATACTCACACACACACAATGAAACACTAAACTCTTTTTAAAAGACTCATATAGGAAGAATTTTCGGGTAGAATAAATTGAAATTGTAATAAATATTGAAAGGTTCTTGATCAGTGTTTTAATTAGTATTAAGCGGCTATAGAATTACGAAATGTAGTAATGAGAAGAATTCCATTTGTTTCAATGTAAAAATAATCTCATTTTTACCCTTTAATATTGTTAATTAACAAATACTTCAGAATTTTCTAAGAACTTTAAAAAAGTTTATTTAGTCATGTAGGATATATTGTTCTCTCTCTTTTTCTCTCTCTTCTCACATCTTTCCTATCTCTCTTTTTCTTTTCTCTCTCTCTTTTCTCCCTTCTCTCTCTTTCCTGTCTTTTCTCTCTCCATCTTCCATCCCTTCTCTCAATCTTTTAAATCTCTCTTCTTTCTTTCTTTCACTTTCATCTCTCTCAAAATATTTTCTCTCTCTCTCTTTTCTCTTTCTATGTTCTCTCTCAATCTTTTTTCTTCTTTCTCTCAATCTTTCCTTCCCCTCTCTCTCCCTCTCTTCTGCCTCTTTATTTCGTCTCATTTAAAAAATAACTTTCCTAAAAAAGCTGCATTTGAATTTACAAAGCAATCAGTCTACAATACGTAAACGTATAAAATGTGTATGGTACATTATAAAAAACCATTTGGTCAAATAATGAATTTTTATTTCAAAGAGGCATGGAAATTCCCTATTCTTTTATTTATCTGAGCTATTTATGAACAAATTTAATTGATTAGATTTCATTTCCATCAATTAATTTACTTTGTCAAATGAGTTTTTTCCCCTTTAATAATTGGCAGTTTTTAGTGAAAACATCACGACACAATAATAAATTAATTTCCCCCTCATCACAGATAATGGTTTCATTGTGAGCAAGAACAAAAACCTTTCGTAAACGCTCTTTTTCTTTCCTTTTCTGAAAGAAAAATTATTATAGTTTAATCTTTTCACACATCAACAATTAAGTACTACACGAACGATGAAACGGTGATTAATGATTCGTTATCTCAAAGAACAAAACGCTGATGAGAAAACTGAATCGTCCCACGTGCAGAAACACGCGAGTAAACTGAAAAGAATCCTAGCAGAGATAGAATTAGCCATTCAAAAAAATATCTCGCCCTTTTTGCTGGTGAATCCCAGGTGCCTGCCTCCTTTGTTCCAACAGATTCTACAGTTGGCCTTGAACGCCTTTGCAGATCTCCCACTTCTGATGGAGGCAGAAGAGGATTCAGCATCAGAACGTGACCTTGGCCATGATAATGAATATCGAGAGAGAAAGCCCGAAAACTATTTGACCTTCCCGCTCTCAATTCATGCAAAATGCTTCAGGATGTGAAAATGTAACGCTCCGTCTCATGTTATAAACCGAAGTGAGTGAGTGGGCATCTGGTAGAGATTTACGTTTCGTTCGGTGTCGCAACGACAATCCTATTGAACTTCTTTTAAAAACGATTGAATTTTATATCTTTCAAACAAATTAAAGTAAAAAATAATAAATTTGATGTTTTTAATTATTAGTTTTAATTGATTTTTTCGATCAAGATACATTTCGATATACAGGGTGAAACCCAAATCTTGCATTGACTACAAAAATATCCTTCAATATTTTTTCCCCTGTCGGGCTGTGGATTGGTATTTTTACCATTGCAGATCCAGTTCATTCCTCAGGACCTAGTGTCACCTTTTAGTGCGGCATCATAAAGGTGGTATACAAAATGCGAAAGTAAATTTGACGCCCAGTTTCCTTTCTTGAGGGAGGCACCTGAACTTCGACGATGCGAGCCTGTCGTAATTTTAATACTGCCGAGATCACCCAAACCAAACAGGTACTCTAGGGATCTTCAGCATGCCACATAGTCATACGACCGGGATGCTGTTGGTTTTCTGCATCATGGAAGTCCACCGACTTCGACCGGGGTTGAACCCTCAACCTTAGACGTACAAGCGCCAAACCAACTACGCCACCGTTTAATATTATGATGTGGCTTTTATATCATTGGATAGGTCAGTTTTAATAGTTTTTTTGTGCAGTAGATGGCGCGAATGCTTCTTCAAGAGTAATTCAGGGGAACAATTGTAAAGGAAGACATTTTTTGCCAAAATAGCTTCGATTCAAGAGAAAGCAATATGTGTGCACTTTAGTTTCGCAAAACGAAATAACCCATTAATGTTCAGCTTAAATTTCCCCGTTGTCATGGAAACAGGTAGCATCTTCCTAGAAATGGCGGGCCTAGTGTGAGTGGAGCAACTGTTGAACATGTTCGGCAATCGTTTCTATGGAATCTTACTAAATCAGAGGTGTTCAAACCGCGGCACGCGTGCCACAATGTGGCACGACCGAGTTGTAACAGAGGCACCCGAAGACTTATTGAAAGATTAAAAAATTTGAAATGATAATAACTAATATTGTTTGTTTGTTTTTACTGTTTTTATTGAAATTTGGTTTTCTCAGACAAAACTAAACATCAAAATTTATATTTCAATACTCTTAATTAAATTACAATGGAAAATTATTATGTAGAGAGAAGGCTCTTTCATTGTTGTGTAGCGTTGGTTTTCGAAAGGAAGTGCATTCGTGAGATTCTGGAATTCGAGGGGTGTTTTAAAATATCTGGAAGAAATGAACTGCTCAGTGAGTGCTTGTTTCTCAAGAATGAAGATAGGTTTAGAGATTTATCTTTTCTTACCGCATTTAATGAGGCATTTAATAATTTAAATTTAATATTACAAAAGGAAAAGATTGTATTTTTCAAATCCTTATTAATTATATACCTTCTTTGTGAACACAATTTTTTTTTTTTTGTAGAAAAAGGAGTTTGGAGAAAAATGAAAAACTGAGGCACACCTAAAACAACCAGATTTTGTTAGCATCTTCGAAGACTAATCATAATGTAGAAAATTTACAAACTGAATAATCAGTAAGAAATTTACAAATTGTAAAACCACATTAAGAAAGTACTGACTGAAAAAAATTGTTTAGAATTAAATTTTTCTGAATACTCATTTTTACTTCATATCTAACCTAACTGACTGAAACTAAGAAAAAAATAAATCTTAAGTTTGTGTACTTTTGCCTTATTTATTATATTATTTTTAATTTTTTTTACTTAGACTTGCATAAAATATGTGCTATTTGCATAAAAATTCCGTAACAAGGCTATAAGTAACATTTTTTTCATATTTTCATATTCTTTTGTTTGTGAAAAGTTTGAAGTGGCACGCATTTTTTTTTTTTATCAGATAGCACTCTTCTTTAAAAGGTTGGCCACCCCGGTACTGAATCAACTTGCGATGCATGAGCTTCGAATATCAAGTTACAAGCGTTTAATTCGGATTCTTCATAAAAGGCATAGGTTGCACGCTTATAAAGTCAGAACATATTAACGAACACTTTTGGCAATATGATATCACTTAAGGTATCCGACTACTTACGGCAACTTTTTTTTAAAAAAATGGAGATTTTTTTGTGGATTTTAGATTTTTTTTTAGTACATTTTGAGAAAAATATGATAAAATTAAGAGGATAAAAAGAATTTATTTTTACAAAAATGGGGAAAAATGCGTAAAAATTTACAAACACTAACATAAACGGTGCCCATTCTGTACCAAAAGTTTATGAACAAATTTTCAATTTTTCCAATTATGATCTGTTGTTATGTTATTCATTTTTGAAATGACCTTCAGGATAACAGACACTATAATTTTTACAAAAACTACAGCACTTTATCTTAGCTATATGAAATTACTTAAAATATAAATAACAGTGATTATATTAACAAAAGGGACTGTAAATTTTGTAATAAAACAGTGATTGATATATCTGAAGGTTAAAACGCTTCTACTATTATACAGAACATTCACAAAAATTTCAGTAAAATATTTTCAAAACTTTTTTTAGCAATCACTGTCCCCGTTTGAGCATTTAAAAAAAACACATTTCGAGTAAAACGCGTTTTAAAGTATGACATATATCTGGCTTAAAGTCATGGCACCTGCTTTAATTGTAGATACTTGTAGTTCTACTTGTAGAACTACAAGTAGAAAATACTTGTAGTTCTCGTTCTAGTAAACGGAAAATAATACGCTTGGTATTTTTATAAATCTAATAATATGGTCTGTAAAAAAAAAAATTGTCAATTTTTGGCGAAATTTTTAATTTTAGGTAGTCGGATTTCTTAAACATTTTCCGAGATACCAAAACGGAGTGCCACACGTTGAAATTTACTGAGGTAAATGGACAAAAAAATAATTCCTTGCAATATATCCAATCAAATATATATATCTACTTATAATAGTTTAAACGATAACTATTTATAATCGGGGAAGATTATTGGTTCATACTGTACTTCGACAATCAAGAATATAAACGAAACCTTAATGCACATTGATCAATTTTTGACCATTCCGGATTGGTTGATTGTTTGTTCACTAACATCAGTCGCACAAAGACCACTGAAAGTTGACTTCATAACTATAAATCACAAGCAAGGGACGAGAACGGCATCTGAACATGCACCCCTCACTTTTAACGTTCTAGCCTAGTCAATGTGAGGAATTTGATCCTCGAAGAATGAACGTGCATCATCCCTTCTACATGACTGTTACGATCATTCTAAAAGAATATATTTCTAAATGGTGAATATATAAATGACAACGAAGACAGGTTAAGCGATAGAAAACTTTTTTTATGAAGATGAGACTAATAAGGCTCCCTCCCCCCGTTAAGTTTATAAAAAAAAGGCAGATACTCTTCTAAAAAAGTGTTGTTTAGTTATATGTAAATACACCTCAAATGCTCTCTCTCTATCTCTCTCTCGTCTCTCGTGCACTATTCAACTTCCCAAATCTAAATTCCAATTGCAAAAATGTCTAAGAATGTATAAATGTAGTACTGTGGACCTTGTTATGTTATTAATATGTAAGAGAAGGAGACTTTTCCGAAATTTACTACTGGATTTACGTCGTATATTATCAACATGTCTTATTAATATAATATTATTTTTTTTTTTATGAAATTGGAGATATTATCAAAATGTTAACAATGATTTTACTACTGTTTCTATCTTTCTTTCCCTTGCATTTTTCTTCTTGCAAAATTTTATTCAAATCGGAATTCAAACAAATAGAAGCGTAAGAGATTTCAGAAAATTTATATTGAGATAATATGTACTTGTATAACAAAAAAAATATTGCAGTGTAAGATCAACTGTTAGTTGGATCAAGCATGTTACTGAATTTTTCAATCTTATGAACAGCGTTCGCGAGTAGGTTAGTGAAAATCAGCAAGAAAAAAACTTTGCACAATTCTTCAAAATATGTTTTATAAGGCTAACATTCAAATATTTTATTAGCATTTTTTTTTTTTCGGAAAAAAATTTAGGATCGTTAAGTACATAAATAATGCAGATTTTAAAGCGTGGTGCTGCCATCTACTAAGAGCTATTTGAAATAATTAAAATACAAATATTGAAAAATATAACTTAATTATTTAAAACAATATTAACTTTTTCAATTGTTGAAAGTTTTTCAACAGAAAAAGAAAAATTTTAACTGAAATTAATAAATTATTCGAAATTTTTACGACAGTTTCATGTGCAAAAAGTATTTGTAGAATTTCCTTCCCTTAAGTATTTAAATTACTTTCGTTTATCACGAATAAATGTATTAATTCCCTGCTATATTAAATCATTTCGAAGTTTTCAATATATAGGAGAAATAATTCTTGATAAACGGAAAGATCATTGAAACATGAGTAGTATATGTAATTATTTTCCTTCACTGAGCATAGATGGCAGCACGAATACATTTTTATTTCTGAGGAAAAATGACAACCTTCCTCCTTCCTAATAAGTCAAATTGTTAAAAACAGAAAACAAAAAACACACCGAGATGTTCAATTTCATTAATACTATAAAAACTTTCTTTGAAAATTTTTACTTATTTCTTTGGAATGCAGTCAAAGGAAAAATAATAGCATGATTTGAATTTTTATCCTTATTAGCAATAGTTGTCCAGATCACGAGCGATTACAAATCATTCCACTAAAAAAAAAAAAAAAAAAAAAAAAAAAACATCCATTCTCTGAAAGGATTAACTGTGTAGAAAAAATAATAAAAATTTTGATAAGAGATTAATTTGATGTGTATAATTTGCTGTTTTTTGCATTGAATTATTATTTTATTCTGAATAAATTTCTGTAATAAAGATGGGTCTAAAAGAAAAAGAGCATGTATATATATAGGAATGAATCTGCAGTGGAAAAACTGCAGCACAGAATTTTTAGTGATAAAATAAATTTCTCTAAAAGTTTCAGAGATGAAATAAATATGTGTAGGTTTTGTTTCTTAATTCCTAGGATCATCTTATATATTAATAGTTATGTTTAAGAGAAGATATATAACAAAAACTAAACACATCTAAACTGTAATGAAATAACCTTGGCATTATAGGCTGCTTTCTCAGATAGTATCATGCGACTCTTCAAAAGAAATTAATATCGAAATAATTGCACTTGTAAGTAACTTTCCTTAAAAGCTTAGTAGACTTTTTTTGATCAAATGCTCTGAAAATCTTAAATATATAAGATCTTTTTTTTTTATAAATTCCGTTATTTATGATTTCCAGGTTTAAGGCTTATGAACCTAAATCAAGACCGCTTATGAATTTAATTAACCGAATTTAGTGGTTAATTGTATTTAATAATAAAGTTATATCTAGTAATTCATTAATTTAACAAAAAATTCTTATGGCTTATAAACCTGATGAAATGTAGTTCTTCATTCTTATTTCGTAAAGTCTAACTTAGTTTAGAACAGCTATAACAAAGCAAATATTGTGATCTTTTACATATTTTTTCAATTTGGTTTTTCTACAAGTATTCAAATCATGTTCAAGTTCTGTATAACCTAAGTCTTATATATTGTATGTTCCAAGTTATTACGCGCACTTTTAACACAAAATAAGTAAATAAATTAATTAAATTAAAAAAATAAAATAAAAATAAAATTGAAATTTACGGCTGCGCGTTATTTACCGGCAAAAAACATGGTACATTTAAAAAAAAATGTGGGTGTATAAAAATTAAATTTTTACTTATGCCTCTAGCCTTTTTTTTTGTAAATGTTTTTTTCCTTCGTATTCTAACTTAAACATGTTCCACTATTATTTTAAATGTAATTTGAATGAATCATTGATACACCTCAATAAAGAGAGAGAAAGAGTAACGGAGAATATTAGCCCCCTGCAAAATCAGGTTTTGTGCCCCAAGCCGGATCTTAGTACAGATATGTACTTGGCGTCAGTCAGACTTGGAGCCCCTAGAGCAGGGGTGGCTAACCCGCGGCACGCTTGCTACAGAGTGGCACTGTGGAGTTCTAACAGTGGCACGCGAAGACTTACTGAAAAATTGAAATTTTTTTTCAAAAGGTCATTTTTTACAATTTTGCTGAAATTGGGTGGTCAGGCACAAAACCTCAAGGTTTGGATCAAAAAATATGTTTGTGAATAAATGTTTTCTGCTAATGTCATTAAATAAATATCACTCAAAACTATATTGCTGATGTTCACCAATAATAACCTAATTTTGTTGGCGTTTGTAAGAGTCAATCCTTACCTAGATGACTTGGTAAAAAAAAGTAGTAATTCAAAAGTGACTTTAAGTAAATACCAAGCGTTTTTAATAATTATTTTGAATTAAACGATTCATGTTACTCAATTTTATTTTATGACTAATCTAATCGATTGAACTTGTAAAACGATTCTTAAAATAAAAACCTAAGTTTGTATTTTCATCTTATTTATTATATTATTATAAATTTCAACTACATAAACTTGCATTCAAAATTCGCTGTTTGCTTAAAAACCCCATAGTAAGATTATAAGTAACACTCTTTCACTTTTTCACACTTGTTTGTGGGAAAAGTTGGAAATGGCACGTTTAATTACTTTTTATCAAATAGCACTCTTCCCCCAAAAGTTGGTCACTCCTACCCTATAGAGTCCTGCCTCCCACCCACCCTACTATGTAGCGGTGTAAGTTGCATTTCTGATACACCCATCTAAACTGACCCACTAAAGGCTGAACTAATGACGTTCATCCTCCTAGAATAATTGCGATATCTGCGGTGCACTCTTTCAGCAATTTCTTCATATTATCCTTTAGATGGGCTCTAAAAATCCAATCTAAGGGATATACTTTCTGGATTCTGTAAGACATCTAGACACAGTTCTACAAGCGGAAATTTTTCATCCATCTTTTTTGCGCACATAAATGAAAACGCATCCGGGAAATTAGATTTCACGGCGGGGGGTTTTCTTTTAAAGACAATTATGTGTTTCAATTTTTCACTGTCCACTAAACAGAAGAGAACTAAGATGAAGTGAGATATTTCGTGACCTGTTGTATTTTTGTGAAACAAATTTTTTTTCTAAAGAAAAGAGCATTGCACTTGTACATTTGCACATGTACGTTAAGGGTTTTTCGTAAAAAAGGGCGAGCATCATACGACGAATACACGTCAAAATTAAAAAATGCAGTTTGGAAGAATAGGTGGACTTAATTTATCGGAATGTATGGTAAACAGAAACAAGCTAAGAAAAAATCTCTTAAATTTTGAAAAGAAATTTAACTTTTTTTCATAAACTACATAATAGTTTCTGAACTGCAATTACCATACTATAAAAAGAAGGGTGTTGAAATGATTGTTTTGTAATGTCTATTCAACAACTGAAACACGAAAATTGAAAATGATATATAGTGAAATATGTTAAACAAGAAAACGCTTAAGACGAAATATAGGTTAACACGAAATGATACAACAGTTCCGACTAATCACTATGTATTTCCGTGCATTTTTATTTTTCAACTCAAAACGAAAATCACTTAGAAAGAAAAGATTTGGGAAAGAATAAATTATGGAAAACACCAACCGCATAGGCGAGATTTAAGACGAGTGTGGAATGAAAGAGACGTACTTTCAGAGAAAGGTAACTAACGTGTGTGTGTGTGATTTTGTAATACCCTCGGACTAGCATGTGACGCGAGCCACCATCCTCTACTCCTACGAACGCCCCACAAAAACATCTCATCTCTCATCAATTGGTTTCAATATCTGGTCTCCAACACATCGCAGTGTGAATAAGAATCAGTGTGTTTGGTTCGTTTTTTTTTAATTCAGAAGAACTTTTTTTACGAGCAGAATGGTAAAGAGTTCAGGGTGGAATCAAACTGCTGTTTCACTGAAAAGGAAGCTGAAGCTTCTAAAGGCTGTTGATCAAACGCAGAAGACAAAAACGGAAATATGTTAAGATTTTGGGATTGCTAATTCCACATTATCAAAAATAATTTTAAAAAAAGAAAAAAGTACGGAAATGTTTGAATGGCGTAAGTTTGAGCCAGAGCGAAAATAAATGAGAACGGCCAAGCACCAGAATTTAGAGACGGCTTTACTTGTTTGGTTGAAACAAGTGAGATCTCAGAATGCTCCCATATCGGGACCTTAATGTTCGAAAGAAGAAATGAGCTTGCTAAACAAATGGATATTACATATTCGACAAATACAGGATGGTTGGAATGTTTTAAGAAAAGAAATGGCATGGTACAAAAGATGTTCGTGGAGAAGCTAATCAAGTTTTACCGACCATGACATGAAATTGGTTTTAGTCGTAATATATGTCTTGTTTTTTAAAAAACATGAAAATTTTATGTTAAATTTCATTAAGTTCCTGTGAATGTTTTTGTTTCATTGATTTTTATTAAATACATGCAAAAACATATATATATGCAAATAAAATGTATTTTAATAAACTTAATTTTGTTAAATATAGTTTTTCTTGCAATATCCTTTAACACAAAATTCTTTTTAGACTGAAAAAAAATTTCAATTCCCTCAGAGTTTCGTGCTGATTTATTTTCACTGTTTAAGAAATATTCTTGTTCATAACAAAGGCAGTTATTCATACAATTTTATAAAAAATGTCGTACTAAATCTTTACGTACCTTACCTCTATGCTACAATAATTTCCTGGATTGTGACAGCTTGACGTCCAAGCAAACAACCCCATTCAACGATATATTTCGCAGCTGAATAATTCAAGACGAAACAGGTGGATAATTCATAACCAACAACTATTCTCTATTCCAAATCATTACTTCGATTGTGACATGTGAGGCTATAATGAAGTGAGCTTGAATTTTCTTTTGAACATTATTTTAATTAATAGCTTGAAATCTTTTAAAATTTTCTGAATTGTGCTACGCAATCAAATCAAACATTTGTGTCTTCGTTCTCTTTTTCTTTAATTATCAGATAAATCTGATAACACATCTAAGAATTTAATGGCGAAATAAAAGCAATTTCAACAGAATCAAGAAGTAAAAAATCGTAAATATTTCATCAAAATTATTTTTTCGTTAAATTTCTGAGAAATGTAGATGCATTTTTCTTAAGAAAGCTTCATTCCAATTATATTCGGCTCCTGATGTTAAGATTTATCTGTGAAAAAAAAATGACGTCATATTTTCCTTAGAAGTAAAAAAAAAATCCTCTTTAAGAATGGTTAGTTTTTTTTATTTCAACTAAATTTGTGTTTCAGTCTTTTAATTATATACCGTATCCCTTTCTCAAATTTCTAAATAATTATCAATTTTTATTCTCTTGGGATTTTACTATTCGAAAAAGTACAATATTTATCACAAAATTTGTTCTTAACTCTATTGTATCGTATAAACACTCCTTATATTTAATCAAGATAAAAAATCATAGAGAAAAATGTTATTTCCAATAAATTATCAAAGTGAATCATAATTTATCTGTAATATACATGTGTTTTATGCTGCAATATCCATCTTTTTAGTAACTATATATTTTTCCATGTGTAAAAGATTTCGAAATTTTTCTTCGAAACAGAAAAAAATTGCAACAGGTATTTTCGAAATTACTCGAATACAACATTTAGGACTGACTGCATGTTGTGCAAACTTTAACATAGAGTAAATGTAGATATATTCAAATAAAAATACTTCCAATATAGGTTAATAAATAATGCAAAATTTACTAAAACAATCGGTGCTGTGCATCTTATAATCGTAGGATTTATTGCGATTAATTTATTTTACATTATATTCTATTTCAGTGGGGGGGAAAAGACCAGTTAATCAGGAAAGTTATACGATCTGAGATTAAAAAGTTGACATCTTTTGAAAAGATTTGAATTTTTTAATTTAAACTTTTTGTTTTACTTCTAAAAAAATCAAATTTTGTACTTCATTGTGTATTTTTAGATTATACCCTTTCGTTAACAATTCCAAATATATAATCAACAGTAAAAAGACTAATATCTCAGTAATGTTAAAGCAAACGGTAAATTCTACATTAACTATATAATAACTGATCTTTATATGTTGTTTAATAGTGACTTAACAATCACGTGTGTAAAAAAGTGCGATTTCAATAAGTTTTTTAACTTTTTCAACTTGAAGTTACAGTTCGTTTTTTCACTTAGTTAAGTCCGCTTAAAATATAGTTAATATCGCCTTTTATTTTCAGGCGTAATTTTTTTCATATGGTTTTGCTTTTATTTATTTATTTTGGTTAAAATTTTTATTAATATCTATATTTTCATTTTTTTCAACCCTTTAACGTAGGTGCTCGAGTTAATTCGAGGACGCTCAACACTCCAAACTGTGTTACTCGAGATAATTCGAGTGGGGTCGTATTTATTTCTGGCTGTAATTTTAACGCTCGAATACAAGTAAACGCTGTCTGCACTTGAGAGGCTGATTGCGATCTGTTGTGATTTCGTAAATTTAAATAAAAGTCATTTTTCTTATTTTTTGCAATTTGGGGGGGGGGGGCTCAGTATTTTTAACGCATAGATTTTGAACACAAAAAAATGGAGAGGAAAAAAATTTAGATTTCAAAAGCAAATTAATATAAAAATTTATATACAAAACTATAATAGTGATACAAATAGAAAAATGTCAGGTAGGCCAATATTTTCTGGAATTCAAGACTAAATGAACGTCATTTCAGTTTTGTTTCACCAACACCAAAAAAGAAACTCACACAAGACATTGCGCTGTGTGTTGTGCTAAAAGAGAAGGAAAAGAAAGCCATTATATGCGTAATAATTGCAATGTGGGCTATGTGCTGCATCTTGCTACCAAATATATCAGACAAAAGAAAATTTTAAATACATTTTTAAAATAAATACTACTATCATTATTATTTCTATCGAAAAAGTATAATTAAACATTTTTACTGATGAAAAAAAAGGTTTTTTAAATAACCATTCAAAAAGAAAATAATAAAAGTTAATGTACTTGCAAGATTATAATATTAGGATGTTATCCAAAACGTGAATCAAAATGCAAAATTAAAATTTTTTGATTGATTATTTATTTATTTTTTGCCAAAGCAAGATACTAAAATGTATTTTCTTAAGAAAGAAAAAAAAATTGTCTTTTTTTTAATTGTGTGCTTTGAGGGGTTAAAATACTTTTTGTTTATCTTTTTCAAAAAAGTATATTTTATTTAAAAAGTGAGATTTCTTAAATATTTTTGTATAATCACTATTTTAATAAATCGCATGAAATATGTTTTAATAAACCTTGTTTATAGACTCTATCTAATCTAAAACAGAATAAATATGTCAGTATAATGGATAGGTATAATAAAAGAACGTACAATGTGGAAGAAATCAAGCTGCATCATACACAAAAAAGAAAAAGTTTAGCGAACATTTTTTTTAAAAAAAGTCATTGTTTTTATTTTGGAAAAACCTATTTTTAAATGTATAAGGAGATTTTTTTTGATACAACAGGTACTGTAAAATTATAAACTTTATAAGTAATTGAATAGAAGTGCCAAAAATCAAAAAATGAATATATGAAAAGGATATACTAATAACATAAAAGAACTGAACTTACATCATTTTTAATATTATTTCATTATTGCTTTAAAATGTGTTTAATCGAAATTACATATGTGAGATAAATTTTGTCTGCACAATTTTCTAAATTAAGAAATCGGAAGTCTATTTCTTTTAAACGTTACTACTTAAGTACAACCACAGAACTACATTAGTATAATAGCAAATACAACTTCTCTGATTATTTTACAAGATATTTCTCAGTATTTTATGTTATTATTACATTTAGATTGTTCGCATTAATTTGAACACTAATATATTTAGAGAAAATACACATGTGTGCGCATTTACATTTCTCTTTTATCAGAAAAGTTCATAACTAATTATCATTGTTTAGATAATAGATACTTATTTTTTTTTAATAATTTCTCTCGCATTTGAATTTTTGAATGCATGTTCTGAATCTCAGTTTAGCTTATGTGGAAGATTCAATTCAATTTCATGTAAAATAAACCCGCGCGCGCGTTTGTTTACTCGAATTAAAAGCCTTCATTTATTTATTTTGTTTTTACTTTTCCATCATTAATCTTCATTACTTTTTACATATTGTTATGTTAGTACTGCTTCAATTAAGTATATTGCTATTTTATGAAGGGTAAAAGTAAGCTGATGAATTCATATTAATGTTACAATAAATTTCGTACTAACATTTTATAATCAAAAAGTTTTTGATAATAGACCTCTACTTTAATAAAAATACATCATTTTGTGCTATAAACTTTTTTTAAAGTGAACACAGCTAACTGTCGTAAATTATTATTACGTTTAATTACATTAATTTTCTAGTTTCATATGAAAATTATTCTAATGAAGAATATTATATTCTAATGAAAAATTTATAGTTTCAGATGCTGATTGTATTCAAATAAATAGCGTAACTTTTTTTAACTCATTTTATGTAATTTACTATGCAAACATTACAAAAAAGGCTAAACCTCAATGTTATCGCTTGATAACATTTCACCATATAAAGCAATTTAACTTTAATTAATTTACCTATTTTAAGCTAGCTCTGCATTATAACTTCTCTTAACTGTTTCCTTTATTTTTATTGTGATTTTATTTCAAATTAATTAATAATAAATTTTTCAGAGATATCAGTCAATTGAATTATAAAGAATACGAATGTAGTACCTATATTTCTAATTGCAATCCTTTGAAAATCTTTGCACATGAGGTTAGACTTACAGGTATCCGAATACTAGCGCGACAACTTAAAAAAAAAAAAAAATGGAGGTATGGGATTTTTTCGCGCTTTTTAGATTTGTTTAGTATAATTTAAGAAAAATATACTAAAACTAAGAAGATAAAAAAATTATTATTACTAAATGTGGGGGAAAATTGGTAAAAATTTATAAAAAAATTTTTTAAAAAAATACATAAACGGGCCCATACTGTAGAAAAAGTTTATGAACAAATTTTCAATTTTGATGTGTCACTGATATATGAAATTGCTCAGAAAAAAGATGGATATATTAACATAAGGGCCTGTAAATTTTGTAATAAAACAGTGATTGACAAATCTGAAAGTTAAAGCACTTCTGCTATTATACAGAACATACACACAAAATTTCAGTTAATTATTTTCAAAAGTTTTTGAGCAATCGCTGTCCCCGTTTGAGCATTTTCAAAAAAGTACATTTCGAGTAAAACGCATTTTAGGGTATGACATTTTGCTAAAAGTAGTGGCATCTACTTTTACTAAAACACTTGTAGTTTTTGTTCTAGTGAATGGAAAATAAAACACTTGGTATTTTTATAAGCTAATGAGATGGCGTATAAAATAAAATCATAAAAAAAATTATCAATTTTTAAGAAAATTCACAATTTTAGGGTAGTTGGACACCTTAACTTACTGGTCATTGTTTGGGTTATTTCTCCTAGCTTATTCAGATACGAAAAAGAAACTCGAAAGCTAAAAAACGATACAGAGGTTAAATGCTGGTCAGAATTAATTTTTATTTTTTCTAATATGTAACGATTCACACACAGACGTAGTTAATTCTGTTCTAACTTTATTAAACAACGGTAAAATAATCTATCATGTTTTTTAGTACTTGACGTTTACATTTTTATTTTATGTTATCCGTTTTATAATGAATGAATCAGGATTTTATGCAAATCAGTATTTAAATAAAGAAAAAAAAACTAACTCTCCTAATAGCCTTAACAAGATATTTTGTCAATATACTCCGTTTTTTGTCATCCTGAGAACCGGAATAGTCACTTCAGCTGCTCAAATATTTTCTGCAGTGGTATTATCTCGATAGATTCTTAAGTTCTTCAGGAGTAACTGTTTATATTTTGGATTTAATGATTGAATCAGCTTGATATACTCATTAATCACGGTACTTAGTTTCCGGAAACGCCTCGAACACCTTTTAATTGTACGGGGGAAAACAGATGTACAACAATCGAGATGAAAGAAGGAAAAAGAAATCATTGAGATCCAATTATTAAATAATTTGAGTAATTTTAACTAAACTGCATATTAGTCTCCAGATAAGGAATGATTTTTGTAAATAAAATAGTGAAGTCAAATATCAAATATAACTTAATTACCCGTTATTTCCCGGACTTATATGGAAATAGTTGGTCAATAACGAGAGAATTCAAAACTGGATTTGTTTTAATTGAAAACTGGATACAAAATATATTTAGTTTTTCCGTTTGGTGTGTATAAGAACAGGTTTTTTTTGTTTATCTACACGTGAACATCTTTGGTTTAAAATTAAGAGTAAATTTCTTTTGTGTCTCTTTTTTTAAATTTCACTTCTGAATTTCGAACAAAAGTAATCAATTCATCTAAAATAAATTAACCCGATATTCAAATTTTTTAAGAATTGCTCCACAAATTGAAAATTAAAATCACTACCCTAAACATTAAAGGAATTATCGTGTATTTAGAGCAAAAAATTGCCACTGGAAGATAACTAAATTTCCAGTTATTGCTCCAAGGGAATTTTAAAAAAATCAGCAAATATGCTTTAAGTTTCGTTAAGTAAATTGATGACGGAAATATCAACGAATAAGATGACTTTAGAAAAAAGTTCACCATAGAACTTTGAATTTTTTTTGAAGGGAATACACTCATGACTCCTTCGAGGCATTAACTAAGTTCCATAAGAATTTTAGAGCATTACGATCTACAATGCGAATTCATATATGGTACAAATAAGCATTCAAATTTATACGCGTTTTTATTTTTAATGGACTCTCATTAATGCAGAGAACCCTTAAAGCCTCAATTTATTCAAATGAATGTGGTTCTTCTGTATTAATAGTTAATTATAATTCTTTGAGAGTTGAAATATGATGAAATAATCTGTTATTTTTTCCGAAAACTTTTATGGTTCACCAACTTTGCCAATTCAAAATAGATAAAACAACACTTACTGTTCATGATAATGTTTATCTGTTGTTGCTTTTTAAAATTTCTGTCATCGGATATAAACATTATTGAATTTATTCAATTCCTACTATTAGTTCACACTCTCCCTATATTTATAAGTATATTTATCTTGTTCAAATTTTCAATCCTTATTAAAATACATTTTAGAGCACTCAATTGAGCTGAAATTTTTTATACACGGTTATTTTGAATGACAATACAGTATAACTTAATTATAATTAATAAAAATTAATTGCCACTTAATGTTGAGATTTTGTCATATGTATATACATATTTATATTAATTGCAACTATTTAAAAAAGAAAAACTATTGGGTTGATGCATAATTATCCGGCGTTTTTTCAACGAATTTTATTTAACAAAATCAATAACAATATTTGACAAAAAACATGTGTAAACGATTATTTGGGAGCGTAGTCACCGTCTACTTCAATTACTGCTTCCCATTTGCTTGCGATTTCATGAGCGAAGAAGACATGATTCTTAGAGGCGATCCACGCTTTGACATCGGCCACCAAGTCATCCGATCGTCGATTCCGAGCCTGATCGTCGAAATCCGATGGCCGACCTTTCCCTGGCTTATACTCCAAGCTGGTTATCACCTGATTTGAAACGGGCAAACCACTCCCTACACTGACTTTCGCTGATTGTTCCTTTGCCAAAAAAGTTCGTTGAAATGATTGTGTTGCTTTCCATCCTTTCTCGAAGTGGTAGAGCGTAATATGGCGAATATGACAATATTGTTCGACACGCATTTTTCTAAAACAACAGAAAAGATTATTTTTACTCAAAAATAATAAACAAAACGCTGCTTTTCACTGATGAAAAACGTGCTGATATAAACGCCGAATAATTATGCATCAACCCAATAAAATAAAAAAAATTTTCTTGTTGAAAATTTTTTATAGTACTTGTTTTAACTCTATTTCACTGAATCAAAATATTTCATATCAATATAATATATTTTTTTATTTTCAGATAAATCAGGTTTATGTATAATTAATTGGTCGAAACACAAAACTTCACAATCAACTTTTGAAATTTTTCGAGTTAAATAGATTTTTTTATCAATTTATTAGTCAATTGAAATGTTTAAACATCTTTTTTTTTACGCGAAACATTTTAACCACTAAAATTTCATCATAACTTACATTAGAAAATACTCATGGACTTTCAATTTGTTTTCTCAATTTGTTTTTGTTCAATTTTTTATCTTCAGTCGAATATGATACCCATATTTATATTAAATTTGCAACTTCTTTAAGAATTTTCGAATCATTTTGTCACTTTGCAATCATTTCCTATGTATTTTCAAAGGTACTATCATAGAAAATTAAGTAGTTGGATGAAAAACTTAATCTGTGATTTTTTAAATGAACCATAATGTGTTTTTATCTCATTCATTGTAATTTTTTCTTCAGAACTATAGAATACTATATTAATCAGAAAGCAACACTGTTAACATCAAATACGTTTCCAATACAAAAATAAATACATTTTTTTATTTGAAAAATGTTTCTTTATTTTTTGTGTAAGTCAGAAAAATTAATAGATCATTATACTTAAATAATTATCAAAACTCTCAACTTTGTCTAGAATTATTATTTATTTATATATCAAATACCTGGCCATTGACCAGAAGGTCATTAGGCAACGAGCTCTCAATATTTTTTTACAATATAGTCTAAGCTCTTAAGTGCAGCGCACACGTCAAGATGAGCAGCGTCCATGACTTGTCCAGAAGCACACAAAGCACAAAAAGGGGAGTCAGTCAGTTTAAAACGGAACAAATGAGCGCTAAGGTAGTCGTGTCCAGTCAACAATCTAAACTTAGCCACAGCAGCTGCAAGAGGAGAGTCCGAGACACAGATTTTAATAGCATTCTCCATGATTTTTTTTTTTGGCAGCACTGGCGGCAGCATCTCGAAAGCATTTTTTTTATAAATCCTAACAATTTCGAGTTTTGCTGAGTGAAGAGGCAGATCTCTAGTAGATCTTTGGAGAATATTCGTGCCTCTTTTTGCTAAAAGGTCTGCCATTTCATTTCCCCAAAGGCCACAATGGGAAGACACCTACTGGAAGACAACCTTTGTTGAAATTCTGTTCAGCAGTTCCCTGGAACTCTGGACTATAGAACTTTGTTTGTCTTGGTTACTTGCCAAGGCCTGAAGGGCAGAACTTAAATCTGATAAAATTACAGCCTTATCAGGAATGGAGAGATGGACAGAAAGCTGATGAAGGGCCAAATGAATGACCTCGATTTCACCGTCATAATGAGTCGTATGAGAGCCGACATGCAAGTAAAATGAAAAAATATCACAGAAAACTCCAGCACCAGCGCCCTGGGTGAAATTCAAAAGGGAACCATCTGTGTAGATATGAAGCCACTCATCGGGTGGATAGCGGGTATAAATGATTTTCAAAGCGATGTCCAAGCTTTGTCTAAAATTCGTTATATTTAAAGAAGCTAAAGTTTTTTGTTCTTATGTTTATAATCATGTATCGTATAAAACCTCACGGATTTTTAACACAGTTCAATGTTGTTTAAACATAAATATACTCCTTTCAATATATTTTTTTTCTTTATGTATCTCTAGTTATCACTCAAAGCTCTGACGTGTTTCATTAAAGGAAACTTAAAAACGTTTACTTTCTTTCATCTATTATTTTTTGCTAAAAAGTTAATCTATGGTTTAAAAAATTTTAATCTGATATCTAGGAATTTTTAATATGGCATTTTTTGCTAAGTCATAATTTTTTTTTTATATATAAGAGTTCCTTAAATTCTAGAATAATCCGTTTTAATTTAATCCGGTTTTCGATATCCTTTTAATTTATCCCCAGACAAACTCGTTAATATTTTCATTGGAATTCACACAACCACTTTCCAATTCTTTCATTTAGAAGGAAAATTAATATTATGCTTAGAATCGAAATTGAGTAAATTACTATTTCCTTCGCGCCAACTGGTTGGCGTTACAGGTTTGTCGCTGCCCTTCTGCACCTAATGTTGCGGGTTAGACCCCGGCCCAAATCGGTGAATTTTCATGATGCAGAAAATCGACAGTGGCCATGTCCTATGATTATATGGCATGTAAAAGATGCCTAGGGTGTCTGTGTTTGGCTTGGGTGCTCTCGGCAAAGTTAAATCCTAGTACTAGTTCGGGAGGGGGGAGGAATCAGGATGTCGAAATTATTTGCGGCAATTGATATCACCTATATATTGCCACACTAAAAAGTGATACCAGCTCCTGGAGAAACCTACTAGGTCTGCAAAGGTAAAAATACCAATCCGCAGCCCCATTAGAGAAAAAAAAATTCCGTTCTTCAAATCCTATCTTGGTGTGGTGGGGTAGTTTGGAGAGTGCGGTTACTGCTCCTGTGTCGTTCTCGTCCCTAGATGGACATTCAGATTTATGAGGTTCGTAGCCAATTGTTGCCTTAAAGTAAGAAGCTAATTGAAAAAATAGAATCCCAAGCTATTTATCAAAAAACTCATTCTTCCCCCTCCTGAACTCCTGAACCCCTCATAAATTGTTCTTTCTTAAGGTATTCATGTCACAGTTTATATGAGCCATTACTTTTAATAAAACTGATGTTTCTTTTAGAAGAACACTTAGTTAAGATATGGAGTTCTTCGATGTAGTGGGCAGCTTTGGGCCTTGGCAGCGGAGAGTGTTCATCGTGTTCTTGTACGTCAACATGCTAGGCATATGGCAAAACATGTCAATTACTTTCCTTGCCCCCAACATGAATTTCAAGTGTGTTCAGCCTCAGGGAAGCAATTCCACTGACATATTCAACAACCAGTGCGAGGTGATTCAAAACAATTCTACTGCAGCACCTTGCACAAGATGGGAATATGACACCTCCGAAACGTCAAGGACTATTGTCAGTGAGGTAAATCACCCTTTTTTCATGTGTTATTCTTATGAAAGTATATAATTGTTTTCATCATACCATTTTTTTAATAAATACATTTCTGAAGTGTGGAGCAGAAAAAATCAGTTTAAAAGCATGCAAGATACTCTCGAACACTGTTATCAGTTTTCTTTGGCATTCAAGTACGTGCGTAAATAAAATAGAAATGCATAATAGAAATAAAATTGCGCTTTTAGATTATCTTCGTAAAAAGTAATGATAAACTTATCTAATTCTATTTAAAATAATGTTTTTGTTTTAGTTTCAGTGCTAAATATTTCATACCGTACTGTATTATGTTGGCAATGTAGGGGAGAATATAAGTGAATTCGGCTAGACTGGAGAAGACATGGGAATTTACGAAAAATATCCGAAAACGTAGAGATATCACTGAAATTTAAAGCACTTTTGTAATTTTTCTGAAATTTCAAGAATATTCAAAGCGATTTTAATGATAGTCTCTAGTGTTGTTAGTTGCGATTTAATCCAAGTTCATTGGATTAAATCGCAACTTTGATCATAACATTGAAAAATTATTTTGTGCCCTCTGCAGCTGAATGGTCATGGTCACGAACTCGTTTCCAGCGTAATCGAATTACGAATTTGAGCCCCATGCCCAGTAAAGACCCGCCGTGTAGAGAAGCTGTTGAACATTTAATCTGTCAAGGCTGAAAATTCTCTCATTGGCATAGTGTGGAACTTAGGAGAAGGGGTGCCAAATCATCCTCAGGGGTGCTCGGTTTCGTCATTTGACCATGACACAAAATTACGAGGTCAATCGCTAATAGCCCTAATATTGTTTCGGAGAGCGAGGTAAATTAAAATTAAATCAAAATAAATTATATTTTTCGTAATTTTACTAAGGAAGGAAAGCACAGATAACAAAAGTAATTATTTAAATATTTTTCCTTTAACTTGTTCGCGTAATCCTACAAATGTATTTTCTATTACCTTGATATTATAAAAATCCCTATATCAGATAGTAAAAGTCCATATGAGTGAAATGGGAGGAGAATATCCATATATAAACACAAATTTAGCTAAATGTATTAAATCATCAAAACTGTTCCTTTCATACTTAACACATAATTAATGGTGACGTGTGACGTTCGCTAGGATCAAAATAAATAATAAGACCTAAACATTAAGTCTCTAATTTTCTACACTTGGCAGATGCTATAAGCGCAATGGCACGCGTTTGCTTTTCAACTGCTTATTGCGCGATGTTGTCAGAGGAAAAATAATGATAGCTGTTGACAGTGTATATGTCATTTAGAATGTTTATTAGAAAAACACCCACACAAAATTGTCACAATGATCCTCGAGTCCAAAGACATATGACTAATGGTGAAAAAGGAAATAAAATAGGGCTAAGATTGCTGCAAATTTTCAGGACCAACAGTTGTAAATTTGTTACTAAAAGGTCCTCAATTAACATAGGCCGAAAAATCGTGAAACTCATAACATATAACTGATACCGATTCATTCATACTAGAGTATAATTCAAATAACATTGGAAGAAATTTAGTCACTCATATTGAAATAAAAATGAAGTGAAAACAACTTAATATTAATATTTATAAAATTTGGCCTGACATTTTGAAGTTTTCCATGAAATGTGTTTACTCCTCATCTGACTTATCTTTTCAGAACAGAACTATAGATCAGTGTGTGTGTCTGTGTGTTTGTGTAAGGAAGTGAGAGGGTTGCTGATATTAGTTTCCAAAACACATAATTAAAAATATAATACATAATTCGTTAAAGTAACTCAGATTAGTACAAATCGCAGTAGAGTTTTATGATTAAATTAAACCGTAGTAGATCATGAAAAATATTTAGTTTTGCGACCCTTGGTGTACATTCATTGCGTCATATGAAAGTACAGTAAAAAAATTTGTGATAAATATAATTTTCTGTTATAATCCAGTAAAGTAGAGAAACAAAAAATATTTCATATCTAGGTTAATTAATATACCTCCAGTTACAGTAAAAAAATTTTTAATTGATATTTTGATCAAACTTTTAAAAACTTTGTTTAAAACATCGAATTTATTTAACAATATACTCAAAATACTATAATTTCTTTATTACAGTAAAATTCCTTTTATTTTACTATAATAAAGATCTCATCTTACCTTTATTTTGACGCTATTATAAATTGGGGAACAATTATGCAGATAATTTAACCTAAGATAATAAGGCACTTGTTGGTGTTGTTGTCGTGTATGGCAAAGTGCAAAGGTGGTTGTAACAAAATTTTAAGATATAGTCAAATATTGTCAAAGACGTGAATCACTGCCATGGCAACATCTATGGCACGATCCGAGTGTAGAATGTCCATGTTGCAGTCATTGACTATTTTAAAAAGGACACCAACAATGGAAGAACAGCTAAAAAGGTGTTTGGGATCCAAATGCGTGCCTGGGCAGTGCATGCATTCCACATATGATCTGGAACCATCGGGCAGAATCTTCAGGCCCTTAAAAAGCTTTGTCCTTAGTCTAGTTATTGTTGTCGTAATTTCTCGGCCATGATTTAATTCTGGCAGTGATAATTTTTTTCTTGGGTTTGAGCAGAGCTTTTGTCTTGCGACTGCTTTGGCATCATTGACCGCAGTAGATGAAGTTACAGGCTCAAGTATTCTGGCTTCATTGGCAAGGCAATCGGCCATCTCGTTCTCTTCGATGTCAATATGAGACGGGATCCACTGGAGGGTACATGATTTGCCCAATGTACCAATAAATGATGAATGGATGGATGACAAGTGCAATAAGGATGCTTAATAAGAAATACTGTCTTCAGATTCCTTTCCTACAAAACCATATGTTGACATACACAATTCAATTTTCAAGTTTTATCTTTAAATTTTACCTTAGATGATTGTGGAAAATCCTAATAGTATCAATTAGATTTGCAATATATTTTTTGATATTTTTTGACAGAATTGAAAATTCTCTCTCTCTCTCTCTCTCTTAATTCAGGCATTTAAAGGAATAATTTTTTTTACAAATATACAAAATAGTTATTGCAATATTTCTCTTTTTTATGCCGGAAATTTTTTAAAATATGCCAATTTTTCAGCTTTTTATTTAAAAACTTACGTTATACCATCAACCACTTTTACTAAAATAGTAGATGTCGCCAGATAAAAAAAAATGTAGGCAAAAAATGCTGTCATAATTATTATAATTGCACTTGAAAATGTGTTCGGGGGTGATTTTTTCACTATTGGCTGTGTATCACAGCAAGGACATATCTTTTGGTTTGACGAAATTGGTCGAAAGAATAATATATATGTAAGTAAAAAAACAAAACAAAACATTACTTTGGTTAAATTGCTTTAGATATAAATTTGAAAAGGTGTTATATTTTTAAAACTTAAAAACAAATTTACTAACGAATATTAAAAGCGACTGTAGGCAAGGTTCTTTTTTTCTTTTACAAAATTCGCTTATCTTACGATGTCTGTATATTAAATAAAACCATAAACTTTCAAGAAATTTTTTAGGAGGTATAAAGTTTAATTTTGTTTCATCGCGCTCAGTAATGCTTCTTTGAATATTGAATTTCAAGATCACTGTTTTAACTTAATAATTGCATGTTTCAGTGGGATTTGGTGTGCGACAGAGAATGGCTTATCTCTCTCGCCAAATCAGTATTCATGTTCGGATACCTTCTTTCCGTCATCATCTTTGGCTTCATTTCGGATTGGTAAGTGCGACTGTATTTATGCCTTAAATGCAAAAAGATATATTTTTTCAGATAATTCATGAAATGTTAAGTTTAGAGAGAGATACTCCTTTCTCCTTCAATAAATACTTTATGATTGCAAATTAACTTCTCTCGGGGGTTGCAATTATAACAATGACTGTAATTAAATAATTTGGTACTTACGTACTATCGCAAACGTATTGGCGACATTGATGTACTATTGTAACCATTTTGGTGACATTGAATAGAACCGTGTGAATTATAAAAATGGAATTGTGTTTTAGTATTCGAGCTTGCCATATCAACGAACGAGTAGGCTTAGGATGGCGGCAAGTGGAGAGATATGAAACAAAGCACATGGTTTCCAATTCAGTGCCTACGACACATGCGAAATCGGGGTTGCCAACTTGGTTAGTTATCTTGAAAGTTTGAATGGTTGCGATAGTACGTAAGCACCAATAATTTTTACTGTTAATATTTGTTTCAATTGCCATCATTGGCTAGGTCAGAAGTCGACAGATTTTTGTTTCTACGTATTTTTTAAGAAATAATTAAATCAACTAAAAAAGTTTTTGTTTCCATTTCTATCACACCTTTATAGTATCTGTAAAAAAAAAACTACTTATATTTGAAAATACATTTTGTCATTTGATTTTCTTAAGATAGCCACTTCTTTCAATGAAAAAATTAGAATTAGTTCTAAAGCAGTAAAAGTAAATTTATTAGTTTAAATACTGTTATGGGAGGACAATTTTTAAAACGATTTCTCTAGGACCGTTTACTTATTTGAAAATATGAATTCGGGAGTACTTATGAATGGACAATATATGAACTTAAATCTCTCCCATAAATGACAAAAATACATTCTGTATCTCATAACATACTCAGAGGTTAGTAAAAAGAGTGTTGAAATGTCTTTTAAATGCAAGAAAAACCAAAGTCTATTTATTAAAACAAAGTATCTTAATCCAGAATAAAGCACTTATGATATTTTTGCTACAGAAATATTTCAGAGTGCACTTTTGGCAATGGTTATTCTTGCCCTGAGTCACGGAAGTAAGAATATCTTCGATATTCCTTATTTTTTAAAAAATGAACATGTTTTTTGTGTGTATTACACTTGTAATAGATGAGCTATCCATTAAAAGTGTAATTATACTATTCTCTGTAATTATACTATAATTATACTGTAATTATACTATCCATTACAATTTATATTTATACTATTCTCAACAACGACACAAATTCAACAACCCAAGTTAAGAAATGCATCAACTTATAAATATGGGAGCCACAGCGAAGTAGATGAGATAATTGGAGGTGTAATAATAAATCGGATAATTTACACTTAGCACTTTCAGGCAATTCACCTTCTTAAATTTGAAGATAATTTCTAAAGTAATCCAATCCAAACCGACCGAATCCAATTTAACAACTAATTGACCAAATCGTCAATCTTAATATTAATCAAATAATCTACGAAGTGCTCTCGCCTGGCTTTACGCTATGTTACGTTAATCTTCACACTATTCCTTAACTTCTAACCTCTCTGACTTTATCTCTCGAACCCGAAAGCTAATACTTAAATACACGACATAATTTACATATATCACGTCTTCTTCTCGGGAGGAAGTTTTCAATTAAAAAATATTTAAAGAATGTAATTCCCAAAGAGGATTGTTAGGAAAAACGCGGATAGATTGGTTACACACTTTTTGTTTTTGAAAAATATTAATTGGACTATACTAATGTAGCTATAGCTTTCGTATTTTATTTTGAACTGCTTTGTACAAATTAAAAAAATAATAGAATAAAGATAAATGTTTTTCAGATACATTTTCCTGTAAATTGTTATTCTTTTACGAGTATTAATTTTTAGCTAGTGTACAATATGTTCAAAAATCGTTCCTTAAAATACTGAGTATATATAAGCTTTTTCAATAAAATAATAGAGTTGGTATTGTTCATTTCAAAATTGTTTGTTTGATTGCTAACTTTGAAACTACGGGAGTTCTATCGATGATGAACTTGGTAATTTTGAACCTCTGTTAAATGACGAGGACGACACATGAGTAGACCCTCCCCCTTTTTCTTAACTTCCACACCATGCCAACGTGAGAATACAACAGTTTAATGTGCATCAACTTCTCTATACATTGGGGTTTCAGCTCCACCAGGACGAGTACCAATGACAAGCATCCAGTATGACAAGCGAACAGACTGATTACATGTAGTAGGGTGAATCACGATTAAAAGGGGGGGGGAAGAAAAAAAAACATTATTAGTAATTAGAGCCTACCCATGCGCAAAAGATGCTCTGTGACAGTGTTTCTTAAACGGGGGTCACGTGGCTTGCAGCTGGGGTCACCAAAAGTTTTAGAATTTTTGATACATTTTTCGTATAAAATAATTTGTATTTTGATTCTAATTGCGAAAGCCAATTGATGTTTTAATTGTTTATTTATACTATGCTTTTTCGATTACCGATCAAATTTAAAGAATATTGAGGAAGTACTTTGTCCGGCTGAGTTGATTATTATTCCAAGATTTAATAACAAAATTAAAAATAAGCAAACGCATCCTTCCCATTGATACTTAATTCTTGCATACACCATTGTTAATGAAGAGATATGATTTCGGAAATAGACTCACAAAATGACTACACTTAATTAACAGTTTACATTTTATTTATAATTTACCGTGTAATTACATTATATAATATTTTTGTGTTACTTAATTAAAAATACTTCCTCCATATTCTTTAGATTTGATCGATACTTTGATTATATGGTTGTTAAAGACAAAAGTGTGTGTGTGTGTTGTCTTACATAAAAAAAAAGTAGCACAAAAAGGTAAAAGATATTGCATTGCAGTTTCAGATATTGTTGGAAATTCTTTTGCAACTCCTAGTCAAAAATATTCTACAGGGTTCGCATTAAAACCAATTTGTAATCTTGATTCTGTGGGTGTCTCAAAACGTTCTAGAAGTCTACAATGGAGATGAGTGGAGTGGTTACTCGCTGATGATGGATGACTAAAAGTTGAGATGCTGGTATTCAGTCACGATACCGCGCGTGATGTGATTTTTCCAATAAGAATCTAAAGAAGCAATAAAATTATTATTCTTATAATTAATGACGAATAAGTTATTTTATGGGGGGGGGAATACATGATAAACCCTTAAATCTTTGGCGACCTCAGCTGAAAACCATGCGACCCCATTTGGGGACATGACTCCTAGTTCAAGAAACACTGAACTAAAAAATAAAAATCTTTTCAAAAACAAGGGGAAAGCAAGCTTTCAATATGAAAACTTTTCAATACACACAAATTACAATTTAGAAAAAATAAATTTTACTTTTCAATCTACAAAGCTTTCTTTTTTTAATCTCAGTCTCCTAATGCTACAGCTGGTTATAAACTGAACCGTCTATATAAGATATAAAAGGACATTCTGTTTCTTTCTTCTTTTTTTTTTTGAATTTCTAATCATATGATGATTTTCATCAAAGTTGCAGAAATTGTGAAGAATATGAACCTTTGCTTATAGTTGATGAAAACTAACCACAGAAGCACATGGTAACGTGTACACGTGTTTCGGAAAAATAGGCGAAGTAAACAATCTCACCATCTCATGGAAAATGAATTTTGTTGGTAATAAATTGAATCAATAAATAAAAAATTATCATTACTTAGAGATTTAATGTTTCCGGCAGTTATTACGTTTCACCTATCAAGTAAACCTAATGACGTCGAACCCATTTGTTAATTTGTCGTTCTCATTTGTCGTAAAATTATTGCTCATTTTATGTCAAAGTTTTCCTTCACAAAAAGAAAAAGGGGAATTATCAGTAAAAGATATGTTTTTGTCATACATGTGGTAAAGGGCTTTTTTTTTCTGTATTCAACAACTAAATCATACATACATTTCCCGAAATTCTATAATACGGGTCGGCAACCTTACAGCTGAAGCTTTTATAAACCAATCTACCAAAAGGATTCAGGGTGCATACACAATAGGAAATACTTAAAACAATTCGATTCTCGAGGTAATGCAAACAGAGTTAGGAAAGAGTGGTTAAGAATATAGATTTAGAGTTTTATTATATATTAATTTGGCATCATTAAAAGATATTAAATAACATAAAATAAACAATATAATATGTAACTATTCCTTCAATACATAAATAAAAAAATTATAATTGCACGTAGATTATGTATCTTTTAAACATATTTAAATAAACAACATAAAATAAAATTAATAAAAGTAAATAGATAAAAACTATTCAGTTATATATAAAATAGAAACTTATATACTAATCTTGCTTCTACACAACAATATGATGGGTATAATTTGGGATTTTCAATTTGATACAGGATTTTGAATATTTAGTTATTAAACAATTTCTTTGTAGACTAAAAATATTTTTCATATGAAAGAAAATTTGGTCATCTAGATATGCAGAACCAAAAATTGAAAGCAGATTTTATTCAGTTTTCATTAGAAAAATTAAGGTAACAGAACACCTTCGAAGAAAATTTTTTGAATTAACCTGAATTTTGCCTGTTAATGCATATTTTATGACCTTATGGGTCTTTAAAATCAGAAAAACACCCAAGTAAAGTCTTGTTAGTGCACATTTTTTATGTGAAAGGGGTATTTTATGAAAAAATAAGCAAAAATAAGACTTTACGCAAAACATGATAACTGAAAATAAAAAAAATATATTGACATTTTGTAAATTGAATAATATAGCATACAACCTTATCTAGGGAATAGACACTTATTTTGGTAATATAACCATTACGTGAAAAGCTATTGTGTTTCGAGCTTCTTAACGTTGAAATTTTCTTTAAAAGCTATTGTAATTTTCACTTTATTGCTGTATAAAAAAATTTCTACTAAACATAAAATCTTAAGAGAGGTCTATTCCCTGTATTAGTATTTAAAAAACATATATATAAAATTTTTATTTCATTCAAGCATAACTTTTTGAGATATTGTGTTTTGCGGTAAGAAAAAATGTAAAAAAACTCATTTTGAGAAAACGACAAAAATAACATTAAACTAATCTGATTACAAGAAAAACACTTACTTTCTTATTAAAATGCACCAGATTTATAATTCTCTCCATCTTTAACTTCTAAAACAATATTTTTTTCTTTTTAAGGGCTCTAAAAATTTTCCTATGTTTCTTTGTTTTGGGGTCTGCGTTATGAATCGATTCATGGATTCCGGATTTATCTAAATTTTTATATCCCCGTAAGGTAAACACCCCAGGATTTTCAATATTCATCTTATTAAAAACTTTGAGGCACCCATTTAATCCCTCATTGAAAAGTATAACAGCATCATACGACCCAAATTTAATTATTTTGAGCGAAACAAATACTTCTTTCGGAACTTTTTGCCAGACTATTCCGTTAAAACACTCATTTGCATTTTGCGTGCGTCCATGTAAGCACTTACTTAATATCTGTTTGTCGCATAGTTCTAAATATACTGGTTTAATTTTATTTAAAACATCATTTGATAAACCAGCATATTTTGTTCCATTTGCCACCCCCCGCTGAAAATAACACCAGCTGTCTTTCCCTATTGGGCACTGACCATGCATCGGTTTCTTATCACTTGATGCACAGTGATATAACGCAGCAATTACATTTTGCTGCATGGCATTTAAGTTACCGACATTACTGCGTACAGCAATTCCGTAGTAATTTTGAAGTCGGTCGATAAAATTATCAGTTAATTTGCCTTTACGAGACAGTCTTTAGTTTTTGTTTTTAGCTTTCTTAGACGCGAGCCCACTCTCTTTTGTACATGGCCAATGCACTCAAACTTTGTCACACTGTTCATTCCATAAGTGTCTTTCACACTCATGAAAGCTTTTGAGTCACCATCTCCATAATATTGCGTGTATTGAAGTCTGCGGTTTTTTTCTGAACGAAGAAATATTCGTGAAGCCCCCACAATTTCCATTTTTGACGAAGATCCCGTGAAGTTACACTGACATATGTGGTCGGCTTTTGACGACTCATATTCAGAGTTTCTTGCATAGTCTGAAGTCTCTTACATGTAGGACAGTAGGACGACATAACTTCTACGTCTAACACCTTACCAGTATCAACTGATATTGCAGCAACACAACCATTCATAGACGTATAGCCTCTACGCTGCCATGTGCCATCCACAGATATGCCACATTTTACAAAATCAGATGAAAAATTTTCTTTTATATCCCCAATTTCAGTAGCAGCTTTTTTCATGGATTCCTCAGCTACTTCCTGAACCACTTTTAAAAGCTTTGCTTCCTGATTTTTGAAAGCAGTTTTTGTCAGTCGAGGCAAATTTAATGTTGAGCGTAATTTAAATGCACCAGCAAAACCCTTGCCTATCTGCCGCATACCATATACTAGCCTGGTATTTATGACTGGTGCATTTACAACTTTTTTTGATGAAGCAAATGCAAAGAAAAAGTCACAGCATTTACATTTTAGTGTAAAATGAGAGCATAATCCATACATGGAATCCTCAAAAAGCTCTACTTTTTCAGCAAAACATTTTAGGCAGCAAAGTGAGAAAATGCATCCACAATAAGCTCAAGATCAATGAATCTGTTACCAAACAGAGCACCAGGCATTTCTTCTGCAGTTGACATACTCTCATTTCCCAATTTGAAGAACTAGCAGTGCATTCAGGAACAGGTGTTGAATTGCTGTTATTTTCGGAAATTTTTGTGTATTTATTTCCAAAAAATTGTCTCTTACGCTTTCTAGCAATACTTTTAAACATTTTCAAGCAAAAATAAAACAGAATAGAATTATTTTTTAACTTTCTACGCTGTCGATTCTTTCAGTATGAAAATCAAACATATATGTAAACAAAGTCACTAAACAACAAATTTGATGCCAGATTTCCTACATAAAAAAGGAAAAATGTATTTCCAAATACATTTATATTTATTCTCAAATATTCTATTTTAATTTCTGACAAAATATTTGTATATTAATTTTCATATTTCATGTCATATACCATGAAAGAGAAACGTAAACAAACAATTTGGGCCACTTCCGGTTAGCAGAAAGGCATTTCCGGTAAGAGAAATTCATGATCAAGTAAATATTAAAAAAGCTGTAACTTGGCTTCTAATTAAGCTAGAAACAAAATTTTTACAGATTTAGAAAGATAAAAGATTGAATTTTAATATTTGATCAAAAACGAAAAATCGATATTTTGACCGAAAATTGAGTTTTAAAGGTGTTCTGTCACGTTAAGTCTCTCCGTCGATCACAACTCCTGTTGCTTTGGGGAGGGGGATTAGTAAAGGAGGGTGCTTGTGCTCATAAGAAGTCTTGCGACAAAACACACATACAACTATATATATTTTTTGGGGTTTTTATACTAATTAATATTTATTCTCAAAGAGTCTTGAAATCATCGCGAACATCAAGCCTTTGTTTTCAGTGATCCTCTGATAACATATGTAGGTATGAATTGCCACAATAATTAAACAAATAAATTACGTTTTTAGATTAAAACTAGAAACATGTTAGAGTGAGTGTGTGAATATTAACGTCGCACTGTTCTTCTGTCACACGAGGGCTTTTGGTGAAAGAACCGCGTAATTTTGAACCATGGTCAAGTTTCGCTGACGACACCTGAGCTGGCACCCCTCTCTCCTGACAAAACATGTTGGGAAATTGAAACCAAACTATAGCTTAAGATGTGCAACAAGCTAAATTCTACTTTCGAATGAAATCATATTCCAGTATCGGCACGAAGAATCTAATGGAAGAAGAGAAAATGTGTGAAAAGAGAGAGAGAGAACTAAGGGGGAAAGACAGAGGTTGATATATTTTTTATTTATCTGATAACTTTGTAGAGTGGCATAGAGTTCTTTTGAGAGTTATGCTGCATGCCATATGTTGTCGACGCGTATTCTGTAACCTCATAGAGTAAAATTACTTAGCCCCTATGTAAATTGTTGCTAACAGAAATAATTATTCTGTTTCCAAAAATTAAAAAAAAAAAACTTTATAGCGGGGTTCAACCTCTATCTTCATAGATCAACAGATTTTTAAATTTACCTTTGTGATTGCGCTTTGTCGTTTTCCCTCGTCTACGTATTTTTTAAAATGTACTGCTCACATAAGAGAGGTATGTAGACATTACTGTGTTGGATTGTAAACTTGAGAGCAAATTTAAGAGAATTGCACATTATATCACATTTTTGAAAAACTAATTGAGTCTTTGATGAAATTTGATAACATGTATCATTCAAAATTAATTCTATATACAACTGGTTATTTGCAAAGTTTATAGTGTGGGACGTCTAAAATCCACGATGATATCAAACACATAATGAATTGATTAAGGAGTATTGTCCCCTTTTAAAGCCAGACAGATCACACAACGTGACGACATACTAAACCGGAAGCAGTTGAGGTATTTCCTACCTCTAACAACAGGACAGTTTTTTGCTCCGGAATGGCTCTGGGTATAAGATGGTAAGAAGTAATTACTCTCCCAAGAGTGTCCCAGGCATGCCGTACAGGGTAAGATCAGGAGATTTAGCTGGCTAATCCATGCGTCTAATATCCTTTTTTTCAGGTAATCGTCGAATACCTGATCCCACCTGAAATCGTAGAAAGAGAGTCGAGGTTTTTTTGGTCACACAATAAAGCAATACCAGGGAAACATATTTAATAATTCTGAACCAGGGTCCAGTGGCGAAGACGACACCTGAGTTGACCCCTCCTTTTCTAACTACTATATCAAACCAACGGGAGGACACTGAGTTTTGATAAATTTAACATGTATCGGCCCTCTTTACTCGGCGGTCCTCAGAACTCGAACCCGTAACGTTCCAGTTACGAGTTCATGACCATAACTACTAGGATCTAGTGGTCTCCTGATAACCGTCAGATTACAACCTGAAAGTGCTTTTATAAAATCGCCAAAAACCCAATCGTACCTTTTATCCACTCCTTATCACAGCTCCAAAGACAAGCACGTGTACGCTTACGTATTTGACTATGATTATTTGCATGATTCTTCCTCGGATATTTAGTACCTTTGCCTCAATACTTTTTCAGTTACAGTTTGAAAACTAGCCATCCAATTAATTTTTTTAAAAATTATATATTACTGTGTTTATGCAAGTTTTTCTTTTATAAGAATATTTTTCTTCAACTGCATTCTATTTCTTATTAATTATTCTGAGATATAAGACACCATCAATCCACTTCTTCTTTAGAAATTATAGAAAGTCTTTTATTTTTGAATTCTATATACATTCTCATCTCTTCAAAAAGTTTCAAAACATTTATGGGGCTTTTATATTTTCTAAGAACAATTTATAATGTGTTATGAAAGTATTTTTTATGGTCAGTTTTGTCCTTGCTTTCTTGCGGTCACCACTGTTTATGACTTCTTTCAAGAAAGTTGGTATACTAGTTTTGCTGTGTATTTATGGTTACTAAGATCAAATTAATTTTAACACTTTTAGGTCTTATGTGTACTTTGAACTATATCTCACCCAGAGTTCTCGATCAGAGTATGCGCGCAGGGTCCCACCCCGCGTTAACAATGTGAACACCATTGGGTATAAGATATTTTGCGAGTGAAATTCCGTTCTTTTTTTTTCAAGCGAGTAATTACGGGTTAACCCTACAATTTTAATTCTTAGCATAAAAGTTTATTATTGCATTGCTGTCATCATTCTACTCTTGAGAACTCTATTTTAACCTACTGTTTGCCTTATTGAGACTATATTACTACATATATATCTGAGAATTCATTTAGATTTACATATATATACATAAATTCTACATAAGAAAAATATTGACACAAAAGTTGATGCGTTGAATTTATAGAAGCTGAAGAGACTACTTAGTGTGATTAAAATTAGCTTTTCTGTGACTAATCATCTTCCCTCTTCTGTCCATATCACTGAGAATATAATCTTAAAGGAAATAATAGATAATACTCTTAATCCGTAAATTATTTTTTTCCAATGGGCTGCATTTTAGCTGCTTAGCCTTTGCAGACCAAAAGTCCCTAAATGCCATTTCATGGTGCACCATCTTAGGGGCGGCTCGTTACCAAATTTAAACGCTCGAATTAATTTTAATTCACTCTCTCGTCGGATGCGAAATGTTACAATGATTTAATTTTGCCGAGAGTACCAAAGGTAAATTTATACTCGACATCTTTTACAATGCACATAATCATACGACATGCGTGCCTACGATTTTTGCATCCGGAAAATCTATCAACTCCAACCGGAGTCGAACCCGAACTTTTGGCGTACGAAGAAAGCGCGCTACATGTAAGCCACTGGATCCGATTATCCGTAAATTATAAAAAATAGGAACATACCTAAAATTAATGATTCTGAAATATTTGAAGGCTATTTGAAAAGGCTTAGAACAATGCTCCAATCAAAGAGTAATAAACAAGTTAATGTCAGATTCAGTGTATATACAAGTTTAAGCTTATTAGCTGAAGGCTCTTAATACTTTAATTCAAAAAAGTATGTTGAAATATTGTTAATTAGACTATAATTATATATGAGTGTAGGGTACTATGGAATACCATTACACATTTCTAAAAACAAGCTTATTGCAATTTGATTTTAAAAAAATCTCCAAAATCATCACGGGTATATATTAAAAACGATTGTAAAGAATTATCACTTGTAAAAAAAAAGAATAATATTTATTTTGTTGGGAAAAAAAAATTTATTTTTTAAAAAAAATTATGAATGGAGGGTATACGAAAGCTAATTAAAATTTCATAAAACGTAGTTATTTTTAACTGCAAAAGCCATATCTTAAGAATGCGTGAAAATCTTTTCTGTGTGTGTTTGAGTTGATTTTAAAAAATCATAAATACACTCACTTCAAAAGTGAAGCCCGAAGAGGAAAATGCTAATTTCCGGAAGCCAATCAGAATTGAAGAGGATGCAATTTGCTGCAGAGGTAGATGGAAGCTTGCAAATACGTTAGGTAACAGCCAATCGTGCTTTCATGTCACGAAATATGCAATAAGGGCAGTCTTATAGTAGCCTGTTTATGAAGGGTTACAGAAGTTGATTGTAAGTCTCTGATAGAAGGTGTTTAAAACTTTCGTACAATTTGTTTCAAGACATAAGCGTTTCTATGACTTCCAGAAATGAATGGAAGATTCTGAGCGCTGGCGTGCTGTGGGGCTGCATTGAAGCACGACAATCGATCACAGATGTTGCTCTTTTCTTCGGCGTTCATCATTCTGTAATTTCACGTTTATAGAACAATTCCAAACCACCAGACAGTTGTCCGAAGGCCGTAGGCGGTCGCTCAAGGGTTACAACCCCTACGGAAGATCGATATATTGCTATTGTAGCCAAGCGGAATCGCAGATGACCTCCACACGTGACATCTATGGTTACAGCGTCCATTGGTAAGGCTATATGCAGCTACTGTACGCCGAAGATTACATCTGAATGGACTGTATGCCCGGGTAACTCGAGTTTGTGTTCCTCTATCCGTCCAATCAAGAGGGGACACGATTAAAGTGGTGCCGGGAATATGGCAGTTAGACGTGTCTGACTGGGGCAATGTCATGTTTACTGATGAGTCAAGATTTGCTCTGGAGCCAGATGACAAGCGTACAAGGATATGGTGTAAACAAGGAACAAGCAATCAGCCCCAAAACATCACCGAACATCACGCATTCCGAGGCGGAAGCATTTTGGTGTGGCAGGGACTTCATTAGGATACCGCACAGACCTGCATATCTTTAAACGGGGTTCTGTGACGGCTGTCCGGTATCGAGATGAAGTCCTAGAACCCATTGTGAGATTGTACGCTGCAGCAGTTGGGCCTACTTTTGTTTTAATGGACGATAACGCACTTCCCCATAGAGCTGACATCGTCGATGACTACCTGGAGAGTGAAGGGATTGCGCGTATGGCGTGGCCAGCATATTCGCCGACCTTAATCCATTGAAAATCTTTGGGATGCTCTCTGCCGTGCTGTATCTTCACGTTTCTACCTCCAGCCACTCTTATTGAGCTGGAAACTGCTCTACAAGAAGAATGGCGATTGCTTAATTCTGCGGTGGTTGACCACCTAATTGAAAGCATGGTCAGAAGGTGTAAACTTTGCATACAGACGAGGGGAATCACATATCCTATTAATTTTTTTTTTCATTTTATGCTGTTTATTTTCACTTTATACATAATTCTGTTTAAGTCTCCAGTATGACATTATCTGATAACTTACGAAAATTTAATATTGTTTTCATTTCTGTATATAATTAATGATTTTGTTTTATGTATAAATATATATGCTACTTTACTGCCAAATTTTGTGTCAATCAAAGCAGTATTTGTTGATTTTTTTGCATTTTACATCTTCGTGCTTAACTTTTGGAAGTGAGTGTATAATATTCTTTCTTTTCTCCAATACGTTCAAGGTGAGCCCACAGAAAACAGATGAAATAGTTAATCCAATTTCCCTCGTAGATCTTTGGAGTTAGTGAGTGAATATTTATGTCGCACTGTTCAGCTGCTGAGGGTTTTGGCGACTGACCTCGTAGTGCATATAAGATCTATACACACACACACACACACACACACACACACACACCACACACACAACACATCTTCCTGCCTGTTGTTTATATACTGAAGTGCCATTGAATTAGGGATACCTAACTAGTAAGGAGTTTGGCCTCCTCTGGCCTTGATAACGGCTGTCACATGACGAGACATAGATTCAACGAATTTCTAGAAACGTTCTAAGGAATGAATTGCCAAATATTGGCTAAAGCTGCCCGTAATTCAGTAAGGTTCGTTGGTGCTGTGTGATGGCTTTTCACGCCTTGTTCCATAACATCCCAAAGATGCTCAATAGGATTTAAATCTGGGTTTCTAGGTGGCCAATTTAGGAAAGAAATTCAGAGGAATGCTCCTCCAACTATCCAGTAGTCAACCGGAACTTTCGA